>JAXQQM020061928.1:0-49438 GCA_034641835.2 Pinus albicaulis
AAATAGATCCAGAATGTATACAAATATAGTTGAACTGAAAGTACACAATGAATCAACTGAGCATGGCTCGGAAGTACAAGTCGGAATCAATGTCCAAGTATCACATATATCAAACTGATTAATAGTGCTGAAAATGGATGTCTGATCACAAAAGTAACTAAATCTCCAGATACCAAATCATAAGGGGTGAAACACATGGTACAATCACACAACTCGGGAGCCAACATATAGGATGCTGCTGTACTGACACTGCAACATATAAAGGTGGACGACATCACTAGCAGAAACTGAATGGACTGTCAAAAGTGAACCGAAAGATGCTGATGCAACCCGAGGTCTTCACCAATCTCAATGGCACAATTCTATAGAATGGGAATAAATGAGCTGAAGTCGACCATGTGAGAAATCGTTGGATTACTGATCAATAATGTATACCTTTAACCAACATGAGACAACCCACCAATAATGAAAATGAGTGTCAAGGTGCCCCAGTACAATCTAACAAGTGTGAATAAATGAGTTGAAGTCAAACACATGGAAGAATCTACCAATCAGGAGGCAATGATGAATCCCCACTGTTGATAGAGAAGAGTCTTCCACTGATGACCACAAACCCTAAGGTACTGACAAAAGACTCTAGACCTTATTCCCAGAGTAATGAGTCAGAGTCGATGGGAAAAGATCTGCTGGAAGGAAGGCATTAAGGCATCCCACATCAGTCCAGCGCGAGTGTAACCAGTAGGCCAAGATTTGGAAGGAATCAGAAAAAGTAGAGTGACGGAACCAAACTGAAGTATGTTTCCGACATGCACAAGATGAAGCTAGCGAACGGAAGAAACCCTCTGAACCAACCAAGAATAAAAGCTGACACAGAGGCGAGATATCCACCGATAGGGTCAAATGGAAATCAAGGTACTACACGAATCCCAAGTGTGATAATGTATGTTGACGTCTAACACAAGGAAAACCACTCAGTCAAAGACCCATAATGATGATCAAATGCTGAGCACAAGGTCACCTATCAATGATGGAAATAGGGCTAGGGTGCGGCTCTAGGTTTACTCTCAGAGAAATATGTCGTAGTCGATGAGAGACAAACCTGCCAGCAAGAATTCAGTGGAGACCTTCTCAAACCAACATAAGCAGAAGACCAAAACATCATATGTGATAGAACAAGATACTGACAAGACCGGGAAGGCCGACTGAATAATGAGTCAAGAGACACAACAGAATGGCCGACTCTGGTTAAACTTCCCTTGAACAAAAGCACGACTCGTGATCACCATGGCAGTAAAAATGACACTGTATAAGTTTGTTATGCAGGAGGAAAAAACAAACTCTCCATATGATTGGAAGAGATAACCAATCGGGGGAGGACTGACCAGTGAAACAAGGCAAAATCTGAACCTAGGTCAAAACTAAAACCATCCCAAATGAAGGAAATATATAAGTGTATGTGCTTTGTTCAAGGGCGACAAAATGATACTGTAATACCATCAAATTACGAAGTGTCATCCCGTTCCCGCTCTTTTTGTTATATTTTATTTTTTTGTCTTTTTCATATAATAAGCCTGAAAAAGAATAAAAGAATGCTATGGTACAATGGATAGAACGAGTATCAAGAAACAGTTGCACTAGTTCCTGGGATAGGAATGATCCTATGCTCAATGCAAGGTGGCGGAAACTGGTAAGTGATACTCAAAGGAATGTTCCGTCCATGGGTAAAAAGGGGTGTCAAGTCGCGATAGTTAAGTGCATGCAATGGCTAAATTGTACAGACAGTCAAGGTCAAAAGATGGCTTAAACATCGAGTCCAAATGAAGCTGGATAAAGGTCAGGATAAAAAAATAGCCAGTATGCAATGCAGTAGTACAACTCAACAACCCCAGGGAGCCTCTAGGGTAATAGCCAGAAAAATGATAGTGAAGAAGAAGAAGAATGAAGCTTTAACACATAAGTCATGGCGAGACTAAAGAGGACTCCCGAGCCTACATAAAATGCAGCATGGGCAACACATGATAGTGAGGAACTAACTAGGAAGCCCATGTAAAGGAAGGCTCTACCACCAAGTCATGATTAAAAATCGGCGAGTGAAATGGGTGAAATACTCATGACCTAATGGGATTGACCCTATGGAAGGTGATTAGAATGGAGGCTAGTATGCAAAATGCAACGGAAAAGTGGATTCCCTAACCCATATGCCAGTGAAGATCATATACCTGCCATGACGGGTCAGCAGTCATGGATCAAAGACCGGAAAAATCTCAACTGCATCAAAATGTACCTGAAAATATACCAATCTGGGCACTTCCAAGCATCTGGGTTATGTAGCTTAAGATAGATTGAAAAAATAAGCATAACAATTTTTTGCAAAAAATTTCAAATTCTAGGCATAAATACACATGTTACCTCACATTTGGTTCATTGTTACTTGCTGATTTGGGAAAAATAGCTCTAGAGAAAAAGCCTCTTTCGTCAAAACAGGAGCAATCGGTTATCAAACTTTTCCGAATCAGTCAGGTAAGCTCTTAATCCATCATTATTATTAATTTTGTTCATTAATAGAGTTAAAATTCAGGAATTTCATCGTAGAAATATTTGTTTTAATTTACGGCTCTACGCATACGCAGGTTTGTATGGACAAAGCCACGTATATACACGACTGTGTATAGGGTAAGTCGTGTATGCGCAACCTAAAATGTAAAAAAGAGTTTCTAATGGAAAAATGAATGAATTTTTTCAGGATGACTATCACATGGAGGGAACATGAGCATAGTGCAATCGATAATGAAGTAATTCAAGATCAATTATCGCTCAATATCCTCCGAAATTGTGGATTGCTCAAATTTTTCAAAATGCCAAATATGAAGAGTAATGTCTGATTCCTTGAAATGCTAGTAAATTATTGGGAACTGGAGGAATATTTCTTTGTGATAGATCAAATGCCCATACACATAGAGGTAGAAGACATCTACTTCATTACTGGACTCTCACGGAGGGGAGACCCAGTAGATTTGCACAGCAAGCCTTTGGGTGGACTTACTATGGATGACTATGTCCACATCTACTGTGTAGAGGGGTCCAAGAAAGTAGGGACTCAGATTGCTATAAAAGATTTGAGAGATCTACACATGAAGATTCTCCTATTCACCATTAGCAGGGTAGTAGGATCTGCTTCCTTGCATCGGGCATCCAGGACTCAGATGAGCATAGTTGTGGAATGCCTAGCTCACCTATATGGTTGGTGTACAGCTCTACTAATGAACATGAAGCAACAACTGACTTCCATCCGGAAAGAAAAAAAAAAACATTTCGGGTATGGGAACATCTTGATGACATTCTTCTTTGAGAAGATTCCTGGGCTTCGACCCAAAGTGATCTCTTCCATCAACAACCCAAGAGACCCAAGAATTGCCCGATGGGCAGATCTAATGAAGAGACTAGGGGGAAGTGAAGTTCCCCGAACCACCTGGGACGACGAGTTCTTCCAATGGTGGGGAGAACAAGTCATTGCCGTGGAGGACTACCCCTATGCCGAGATGGATTTCCGCAGTGATCCAGACCTTGTCCTTTCACCTGGCGCGGCATGGGGCGCAATCAGTAAGATTGCAATTTTTAAATTATGTGATTTTTATGATTTTTTCAATATATATGAAAAAATGTGAAAACAAAACATGTTTTTGATTGGATTCAAAATGACTTACAATATTATGATGACCATGATACAGATATTGGACCAGTCCGTCCTGAGGGCTACCCACGACATAAGCGTCGCAGAGGCGAGGCGGATACTGAAGACCCAGGCAGGACCCTCCATGCTGTACAGAGGAACTTTGAGGGTTTAACTCACCAAGTGCCTATGGCTGCAGTGGAAGATCTACTTGAGGCCATCCAGAGACGGGTAGTGGGAGTACCACGTGACTGGGTACGATTATTCTACCGTGTCGCCATTGCGATCGTGTTCTATAGGAACACGAATTTTGGGCAGGGACCACAGGAGTAGATAGATATGATTACCGGATGACTGTATATTTTTGATATTGAACATGATCGGGCATAAGCCCTAATTTTGTATGACCTATGGATCCAAATTTTTTATAGTTTTTTGAACACTCGGATGATATATATATATATATATATATATATATAGTGATTTATGATGTGATGTGACAAATGTATAAAAAATGCATAATGTTTTTGGTGATTAAATTTTACTGTATGGAATGATTGATATGCCAATCAATTGCTTGATTAGCTAATGAGTCTTCCATCCAATTGTCTGCTCGAGGAATATGAATGAATGTTAAAAATTGAAATGATATTTGTAACAAACGTACCCTAAAAAACAACCGGAGTAAAAATGAATCTCGAACTCAATAAGTATTGTTCAACTGCGACACCACCAGCTGGGAGTCCAAGAAAACTACCAACGAATCAACACCCAAAGATATTGCCTCTGAGAGTAATAAATAACTGCAGTGTACTCTACTATATTATTGGAAGCATGACCAATGCAGACTCCTCTTGATACTAACAGCTGACCGGATGGATGATGAAGCACCCAAGCCGCGGAAGCCAAGTTTCGGGTGTGTCTACTAGCACCATCGGCGAAACCATAATGACTCATGACATTCGACACAACCTACCAAAGCAGATAAAAAACATCACCATCACATCAAAGACCTAAAAACCAGACATGTACAAAATAAAAACTACTATATACAAAAGCAAAATGCCAGGCCGAAGCCTAGGCATAATATCTTTTCAAATAGAGCCAATTTCTGGGCTCTGCCAACTCATTTCCTTCAAAATCAACCAAGACATATGCTCCTTTTTTAAGGACTTTTTTAACGATGAAGGGGCCATACCACATAGAATTAAACTTTCCTACGCCCAGGGCATCCTTCTCTTGGGCATATACCAAAATGAGGTCGCCTTCCGAGAAAACCCTAGGTTTGACCGCCTTATCGTACTGAACTTTGACTCATTTCTTATGCACCTCATTCATCGTGGCAGCATCGCGACGCTGCTCGTCAAGATGTTCCAAATGAAGGAGCGTTCTTCAAGACTAGAAGTGTCAGGAAGAAGCTCAACAACTAACTTAAGAGAAGGAATCTCACATTCAATGGGAAATATGGATTCCAGCCCGTAAACTAGTTGAAACGGAGTAAAGCCAGTTGCAGTTTTCACTGACGTCCTGTATGCCCAAAGTGCAGGATACAGCATGATATGCCAGTTGGATCGAGCTTTATTAATTGTCCTTTGAAGAATGGTCTTCAAGGATTTGTTCACGGCTTCCACTTGCCCATTGGCCTGAGGATAATACGGAGATGAATTCTCCTGCCGGAAACCTAATTTTAGAGCCAACTCAGCCATCATGCTATTCTGAAAATGACTACCATGATCAGTGACAATCTCTCTAGGAATACCAAAACGAGCAATAACCTGGTTGAAAAGAAAAAGAGTTGTTGTCTCACCATCATTCCCAAAAGTAGGCATAGCCTCGACCCACTTCGTAAAGTAGTCTACTGCTACAATAATGTACTTGTGACCTTTAGCCGAAGGCAGGTTACAAGTAGTATAATCAATACCCCACTTTGTAAAGGGACCGATAGTAATGATTGGAAAAAGTGGAGCTGGATGAGCACGCATTTTTCGAGAATAAACTTGACACGGATGACACCTTTTGACCGACTCCATACAATATTTGAAAATTGAAGGCCAAAAGTACCCAGCACGCAAGATTTTTTGGGCTGTAGCAAGCCCAGATAAATGACCACCACAAGCTCCACTATGGCAATCATTCAGCACAGCCTCAGCTTCTTCGAGAGTTAAGCAACGTCTCAGGATTGAATCAACCCCTCGACGGTATAAAGCATCACCAATAATCAAGTAATTTTTAGCCAAGTGACGCAACTTACGACGCTCATCTTTTGAAAAAGTAGAGGGAAACTTCGCAGTCTGAAGATACACAATGATATCTCCATACCAAGGATCCTGTGGAGAGATAAGAAACAAATGTTCATCCGGGAAGGATTCATCATAGACTATCTCTTCCCCACAGGGCAACTCGGAGATCAATTCCGCAAAAACCAATGATTTCTTGGACTTGGCAGACATAAAATCAAGATCAAATTCCTGCAAAATCACAATCCATCTATTGTATTTGCCCCCAATCACTCGCCTACTGAGGACAAACTGAAATGGATTGGCTGCTGCCAAAACATAAGTTTTTCGTAGAATAATATAATGCCGGAGTCGCTGCACAGCATGAACAGCTGCTAAAGCTAACTTTTCTATCGGAGTATACCGGAGTTCAGGTCCTACCAATCCTCGACTAAGATAGTATATAACATGCTCTACAAGAGCATCATCTTCCTGAACCAGAACCATACCAATAGTAGATTCTGCTGCTGCAAGATACAAAAGGAAATCCCTGCTATAATCAGGTGGACTCAATAAAGGAGCAGAGGTCAATGCTTTTTTCAAAGCATCGAATGAGCGCTAAGCGAAGTCATCCCAAAATAATGGAACTCCCTTCTTCAACAATCTCATAAATCCTTTGGTAACTTCAGCATAATTTATGATAAATCTCTGAAGAAAATTAGCTTTTCCTTGTAGACTTTGAAGTTGATGAATAGATGACGGGGGAGGCAACCGAAGTATTGCCTCAACCTTGAAGGGATCTACCCTAATCCCTTCCGAAGACACAATGAATCCCAATAACCGACCGGATGTAACCGCGAAAACACACTTGTTCGGATTCAACCTAATCTTGTAGAAACGACATCGTTCAAATACTTGACGGAGGTGAGCAGGATGATCAATTCTCTTTCGAGAACGAGCAGCTAAATCATCCAAATACGCCTCGATAATATGTTTGATGTCGTGGAAGGCATATGACATGGCCCGCTGAAAAGTAGCCCCAACATTTTTAAGACCAAAAGGCATCTTCTTGTAAGAAAAAGTACCCCAGGGACAAATAAAGGCAGTCTTATGCTGATCTTCAGGATGGATAGTAATCTGATTGTATCCGGAGAAACTGTCCATGAAGGAGAAAATCTCATTACCGGCACACTCATCGATAATCTGATCTATAAATGGTGTGGGGTAATTATCTTTTGGACATGCTTTATTAAGGTCTCTGAAATCAATGCAAACTCAAAGTGTTCCTTGTTTTTTATCCACGGGAATAGGATTCGAAACTTCCCGCCTTGAGCAGCTTCTCCACCTCGGCTTTGATAGCTGCAGCCTTCCTAGGATTGACTAGATGAAGTTTTTGCCTCACAGGCTTAGCATTTTCGTAATTCTTGATCTCATGCTAGACAATAGATGGATCTATACCAGGCATTTCCTCATAAGACCAAGCGAACACATCCCTAAACTCTTTAAAGAGATCGGTGTAAATCTGAATTTCTTCAGGGGAACATTCAGCTCCGATGAAGACATTCTCTATAACATTGGGATCCCTGGAAATGTTCACCGGGATAGTTGGAGAAATCACAGCCATGTTCCCTTCAGCATATACCTGTGCTAGTGCTAAAGGGTTCAGGACTGGGTGAACAGGACCAGGAGACAAAGGACTTGGAAAACTTGATTCAACTTCACTCAAATCAGGTAAAAAGTAAGACCGATGATGCAAATCATCCCACGGTCTATCTATACCAGTCATAGCTTCCAGGATGGCCTCTTCAGATGGAAGAGTGGTATCAAGGCAATCCTGGGTGGAAGAAGAATTAAGTGTCCAAGCCGGAGCCACATCGCCATCCAACTCCTCCAGAGAAAGAGAAGCTGGAATGGACTCTGCAGAGTCAACAATAGATTGATAAGCAATCTCAGCTGCAGACATCGGAAATGCCATTCCACCCACTTGACCTTCCGCTAATGTGGAGGTAGGGGAAGGCAAGGTCCAAGGATCCAAAAAATAATGAGTTCTGAAGAACTCTCTTCGAACAAGAGCCCTGGAGGATGAAATTTCATTTATATGAATAGTAGGAGGTGGAATATCAAAAGTACCCATCAAAGAAGAATACATTCCAACCCCTAAATTCTCAACAGGCAGCTTGGCATTATCCACCTTTGGAATAGTTGAGTTAGTAGATGCATTCGGGTCTACAGGAGAACAGTCCAGTTGATCCACTGTAACAGTCCTCCCTTTGTGAGGGAAAAAAATAACCCGAAATAATGAGGATGCAATGGCATCCATCTCATAAATCTAGTTTCGCCCCAACAGAAGGTTGTAGTCCAAGCTTGCATCAACTATCTCAACCTCTATATTTACAGTTTTTCCCCCAACACAGATGGGAAAAGCTGGGACAATACCATGCGGTCTGTGAGAATGACCATCAAACGCAGTCAGAAGAGTAGCAGATGGAACAGCTGCAGGAGATCCAATTCCCTTCCAACATGCGAGAGACATCACACATGTGGAAGCGCCCTCATCAACGACCATTCGAAAGATATTGAATTTCTGAAACGATGATTTGATATGAAAAGCCATATGATGGGGGAGTCTCTTTTTAAAATTAGACATATCGAATGTAATCACAAGAGAGTTTTTTGGATCAATAGCCCCAATAGCAGTGAGCAGAGCACTGCGCTGAGCTGGACAAGACTGGAGCACCTCAAGAGCCAACATGGCACAAGGACTCTGCGCCAGATCTTCCACAATAGAGTAGTTCTGGGTAGCCCTGGCATTTGGATTAATCGTCGTACGCTTGGTAGATGTTTTTGGCATCCGAGGTATAGGCTCAACAGTAGGCCTCGTAATATGAAGCGGCTCAGTACCATCGGGGGCACCCTTGGATTTCGAAGACTCATCTTCTCCATAATCACGGGATCTCGTGGCGATATCCACGTGAGCACTCATCATGTATATGTTTGATGGAGTTTCCCCTTCCTGGGTGCCCCCAGAGGAAGCCACAGTATTTTGATTTGCGCCAACAACTAGCTGTTGCCCTTGGGGAAAAGGGTTTGTCAACACAGCCTGGGAACTAGAAGAACCCTGCTGAGCTAACAAGCACTGCACATCCTGAATTTTAGGGCAAAGGTGAGTAAGATGGTCTCCAGCACATAACTTGCATGGAAACTTCACTTTATTTTTATCCTTTGGACCCTCACCAACATGCTCATTGGATTTATTTGCATTACCCTTCCCATTCTTGCCCTTTTTCTTATTATTGTTCCGTCCCTTCTTCTTCCCTTCGGATTGTTGATTTTCTTGAGGGTTAGAAGTCTGAACAACATTTACCGACAAATATTGAGAAGGCGGTGACTCAGCAGGCACAACCTGACCAGAAGAAGCAGATTGTATAGACAGCTGCTGCAATTTACTAAGCAGGTTAGCTGCACCACTATTGATCGACCCAATAAGTCCGTCACCATGAGGACCGGGTTTAGTCTTGGATATGTCTAATTTGGAGTGAGGAGCATTAGGAAAATATTTATGAAGGACACCAGACTGAGAATATATCAATTCAAGCTGTTGGGCCCTAAAAATAGCCTGCTCCTCAGAAAATACCCCTGAGAGGGATACATCCTTAGAAATATCTGCCTGCAGAGATTTCAAAAACCATTCCAAAAGAAATTCTCCCGGAATATAAGCTTTGATAAGCCTCTTCCTTCTCTGCCATTCCTAAATATGATCAGAAATGTGGGTTGTGTCTTCTTGCTTAAAATTAGCTAAGAGTTCAGTCCCGGCATCATAACGGACAGGCAACTGGAAATGATTTAGAAATATAATAGCCAGATCTCCAAAAGTAGCAAAACTGCCCCCAGTTAACTCAATATACCACTTGGCAGCGTTTCCAGTCAAGGTGCGTTGAAATAACCTCAACCTAATCGAATCCTCGATCAGGGAGTTAGATGAACACCATAAATGGAAAGTGGTGATATGATCAGCCGAGTCCTCTCCATTCTTGCCTTCAAACTTTGGAATGTCTGAAGGTAGTTTGGTAGGAACCGGAGGCCACCCCGGACTATATCGGATCGGATCATTCGTCAATTTCGACAAATCTGGCAAGTTCAACGTTGCCAGAAAAGTTAAACGAGGAGGAGCCTGAGGATTCCATCCTTGGTGGGATGAATTCCCAACATTCTGAAAAGAATAACCTGGATTTGATGAGGCACCAGGTTGCCAGAAAGAACTCATAGAAAATGTTGGGCCATAGGACCCAGCATTTGGAGAAGGACCCCCTCCCAACGTAGAGTTACCATAGACCGGACCAGTTCCCCCCCCTGAAGTAGTGAATAAAGAGGAAACCCCCTGATAGGGGTTCCAAGCATTAGAAAGAGGGGAAAAGGCCTAATAAGTACTCGACGAAGGGAAAGAAACATTCCCTTGTTGACCAGTGAGAAATTGATTCCCTACCCCCACTGCTGTAAATACAGGGTTCCAACCTGTAAAGGTAGTTGAACTCTGACCTCCAGACCAAGGGTTAAAACTCTGAGTCTGAGAAGTAAAAGGAAAAGACCCTAAGGAAGGATTCAAACTAGGAATATGCCCACTTCCGAAGGGGAACCCTTGAAAAGAAGCTGACCCACTAGCCATGGAAGACATGGGTACAGACGCAGTTGCAGCAGCGGAAAAGGAAAACGAAGGAATCCCACTAGTGGGCATTCCAAAACAAAAGGGACCAGATTGAGAAGCTTGTGCTTGGGTGAAACCAGAGCCAAACATGGTAGTACTAGAAGCAATCGAAGATATAGCAATTGTGCCTCCTCCTTCTACTGAAGCAGGAGTCTGAATGCTTGCGGCACTCACAGCTAAAGCCGCGTTCCCAGTCGTGGCCATCGAAAGGTATGAATAGGATGGATAAGGAATTTTTGGTATTTCTGACTCAGGTCTGATGTACTCGACAACAAACGGATAATCAGGAGGAAGGGGAGATGGAAGTGACTCAGAAAACTAAGATACTTCCTCTACTTCTACTTCTTCTTCTCGCGGAAATAAGACTCTCGAGGTGAGCGGAGCGCTCCTCTCGGAACCAAAACCGGAACCAACTACAAAACCTTCAAGCCCTTGCGGAGGATCTCTTTCCGCTGCATCAGATACCACTGGGTGATACTCACCTGCTGTATTACTCCTAGGCCTTCTTGAAGAAGGCTCAATAGTTTCGGGAGATAACCCCCGAACTCTCCTCGATCGACGAGGTTCTTGATGAGCCACTTTAACAGATTAATTAGACTCAAAAAAGTATAAAACTAGGCAAGCTAGGAGAAAATAGCACTCACTACAAAAATCCCTAAGATGCAACCAAGCAAGCAGCCTTCAGGTATTTCCGCTCCGGGTGATTAGGACCGGTCACCAAAATACGAGAAAGCGAAAAATAGGACCTCTCGAAAGTAGTCTGGGATAATTACGGCCCAGGCCTACTAGCGAAGGTAACAAAAACAATTACGTTTACCTCCTAATAATAGCCTTTGCTGGTGCAAGTACCCAAGCTTCACCGGGGCACCCTCCAGAAGTACTGCTGGAAGTGATACGACGTCTGCCTCAGGTACCACAGGTATTCCCCCCCGTAGTCACCTGTGTGGAACCTAGGAATGGAAACTAAGGGCACCAATCTGTGTCAGCAGCCGGGCGGAACGGTCTTGAGGCAAGATCCAGCAAATCAGAGAGGGGGTATCTCTCTTCTCAGCCTTCACTTCCCCTCGCGCTTGACTCTCTGGAGGAGAGCTTTCCCGGTCCACCTAACGGAGTTGGATTTCGCTCATTTAATAAACTTCTATGTTTTAGTTTGAGCGGCCTTGGAGAGTTAACTCTCCACTCACCTAATCCAAGGCCCTACAACCTAGCTAGTTGATGTATGACACTTAATAAAAAACTTGCTAGTTGTTTTTAAATTATTGTGCTTATTTTAGTTGGCTGTTATATTAAGTCAAGGGAATATGGAAATGAAACTCGTGATGTTTTATGACGCAGAAAAGAAATTAATGAAAACCAAACTACATGCAGATGCAGTAATTTCCTTTCGATGAAAAGAAATTTCTACACGGGTTCTACGAGACTATTTTTTCTTTTCAGATATCAAACCTCACACTTGCAAAATTTATGAAAAAGACTACAAATGTTCAAGTGCACCTAATGCAAATTACTAAGAGCATGCCAATTCTAAGATGCAAAATCTAACAAAGCAAAGAGAAATTTCCAAGAATCCCCCAGTTCTATCACTTTTCCGGTTGTCCACAAAGCTAGTTCCCAAATCAGAAACTCTCAGTATAAAGACACCAAAATATGCTCGAAATAAGAGAAAGAAACCAATGAAAATTCCCTTCCCAAATCAAGTCAGAAACCGAAGGCAAGAAATCTCAACAAAGCTTCAAAAGATGGAAAGAAACCAAAACAAAAATGCAAAACAAAGGCAATGGCAAAACAAAATGTTTTTGAGATTTTGAATTTTATAAAAAGAAGATTTCAAAGAGACCAAGAAGAACTATCCAATTCCCAAGCCAAACAATCTCTGAATTTCAAGCAAAACTTCAACAAAAATGCTCCAAATCTTATAGTGCCACTTAGTAGCAAGATTTATACGAGCAAGAGGAAGACAAGAAACTCAAGAATCGATCCTAAAATGGAAGGTACTTGAAAAGGGTGCAAGGTATCCATTTTCATTTATGTAAATGAGTGCAAAAATACTCTAAGTTTAAATCTGAAAATGTGAGAACCTCATATTTCTAATACAGAGATAGACTGTAGGGGCATTTACTGGATATTTCACCTTTCAAAGAAAGGATGAATCCAGAGGTTACCTGGCCCTCTTACAGACTCTGCCTAAAGAAATAATAGAAGTAAACACTCAGATTTAATTAAAATGATCTTGCTTTAAACTTGACGTTATGCGGAAATTTAGCTTGCAAATGGTGTATGTCTTTTCACTGTTTATGTATCTTAAGTGTAATTGTTTTTGCTGAAACTTAACATGAATATCAGCAACATAATTCAGCCATAGAATAACAAAACACAACAGCAATATAATATAGGAGTTCACCCCAACTCTTGGGCTACATCTCCTTTGAGCTTCGTCAACATGACTAGACTCTTTGGGATTAAGGTAATCAAATTCTTTTACAAGCTCCAAACTTAACCACAATGAATACAAGAATGATTCAAAGGGCTGAGAATACCATTTTAAATCCCTTTAATGGCTGTCCAATTCCTGCAAACAGCTTTAGGCTTCCATGGACACACATCCTTCTGTCGGTGCACTAAGCTTCTCTGAGCTTCTAAATGGCACAAACTCCCTCAGATTTCTATTTCTGCTCCTGAAACCACTACTTTTGCATCTAATAATGATCAGACATCAAATATCAACTGATAATTTGCTTACATTAAGCACAACATCCCCAAAAATGGCTCTCCTCCAAGGTTTGCCCAGGGCTGCCCACGACTTCATATCAACTTCTCGAGCTGTAGAAGTACTAAAAATGATCTGAAACCACTTCCATTGGTTCAAGAATGACTGAAATAGTCAAGATAGAGTTTTTTTTCATCAAAAACGGCCTCCGGCTGCTCCGGTTTCGCCTATACACTCTGTTTGGAAAATGGCCTCTAGAACTTAAATGAAGCTTTTCGGCTTTCTAAAGTTCTTAACAGGCTCTACAAACCATCTAAACAGATTCAAAAGGCATGAAATAGCTAAGAATGCCTATTCATTTACCTTAAACAGAGAAACACAGTCCAAAACATAGCCTTCTCCTTCCAGGCCCTGATGGCTCCTTCATCTTCTTTGATGCTTAAACCTCTGAAGATGACCTCTGTTAGACTTTAGACCTGCTCCATTGAGTCTAGAATTTTGAAGAGACCCAGAATCGGAAAAAAATTCACTTCAAAAGGCCTTTCCTAGCCAAAGTTATGGCACATTTACTCAGACTGCCAGTTTGGCCTAAACAAGCTCCACTAAATGTGGAGACACTGCCAGTTAACTTAACTAAACTGGCACACCCGCCTAATCTGGTGGAACGGGCGCTAACTTCGGCGGAACATTTTTTGTTAGCATTAAACACTGGGTTGACATGGCCACATGCAGTCTTATCCAAACATTAAACGTTTAACCGTATTGAAATTCCTGCCGGGCCTACGGTTCTGTGAATGCGGTCACGTGATTGGGGAGAGGGCTAGCTCGAAGCCCCTCCATAACCTCCGCTCCATTGTAATTTTACAGCACGTGCTTAACACGTAAACCAAAGCCCCATGACAGTTCTGCCATACGTAACATGCCACGTTACGAACTACACCACGTACCTTTGACTTTTAAAAATATACGTTGAATGCCTTTAAACGTATAACATCCAACCTTATAACATAAATGTAAACGTTGCCACATGTTTAACTTTAGACATTTGGGTTTTAAAACTAATATGGAATTTAATTAATATAATTAATATATATTTTAATTTAATTAATATTTAATATATATATATAAAATATTAATATAATATATGATTTTTTAAATCAAATAAAATATTAAATTTTTAATATATATAAAACATTAATTAAATTTTAATATATTAAAAATATTTCTCCACATTAAAATCATAAACCCATTCAGCATTAGAGGTTATTGGGCGATTTCAAAATGCAACAACTTCTTCATACTGTAACGGATTTTAGTGCCGTTTGCGGTGTTGAGATCGTATCGCCGAGGCCTATCTGGTCGCTCAGGTTCCAAGTCAGTTTGAGCACTTTAATTTTTGAGCTTTTTCCCAAGCTCAGATTTGAGCTCCTGATCACACCTCCCAAATGAGAGGCTTTTGGTCCCCAAAAGCTTACTGAAATGAAGAACTGAACTGTAGTACAAAAAATGAGAGAATAAAAATCCTCTTCTCTTCATCCCTTCAAAATTTTTTTCCTTGAAAAGCAAATGAAATTGAACCACAAATGAAAAGAACGATATTTCCGAATGCGTTTGTCTACGAATCAACCACAACTATCTTTCAATCACGTACCCCTCATGAAATTTATAGATTACAACTGTGAAACATCAATAAGGTCTATGAATCCTTTGTCGAAGTGTACAAAAAAGGACCACTTTAGCTACGCATAACTAATAGCCCTAACAACAAAAGTGGCTGCCAATATCTTCATATTTGCGGTTAGTTAAACAAGAAAAGAGCTGCAAAACACCAGATCTATGCATGGAAAGACATTAAGCAGTAAAAATAAGGGTTTGCTCCATATACCAATAGACAAGACAAGAACAATTTTTGAAAGAATTTTTGTATTAATGGGGCACCTGGGAGGAAAACCAAAAGGAGTATCCAATTCCCCTCAGTGGGATGGGTTCTTGGAAGTCCTCAGCACTTCAGATCTAAGATTTCTCTCTCTGGTTGATGTAGAAAACCCAATGCAAAGAGTAGAGCTCAATGGGAGCAAATGATGGAGATATGTGACCAAGTGTATAGATCCAGAGTGATCTAATAGGCAGCAAAAGGTGAAGAATGGTAGGAAAAACCCTCCTATTTATAACAAAATATTGGGTCATTCTAGATCTTGGTGCATGGGTTAACCAGATCTAGATCCACATTTTATGGAATATTTTATTATATTTGTTGGAGGGAAAAGGTATTTGACTTGGGTAAAATCCCTTGATTTGTCAAAAATAAATAAATAAATGATTTATTTATCTTTTTAAGGAAGTGGTTAGAAGATAATCAAATAAATAATGATTTATTTAATTATTTAAGGAAGTGGTTGAAAGATAATTAAATAAATAATGATTTATTTAATTATTTGTGGGTGATTTGGTCATATTTAACAAGGAATATTATCTAAATAAGGTTTAAATAATTATTCCTAGAAAATAACAAGATAAATAAATATTTATCTAATTAATTTCTTTGATTTTGGGTTAAACATGACTGGAATAATAATTAAATTATGGTTTAATTAATTATTCCATGAGGAAAATCAAACAAATATAGGTTTGTTTAATATTTCCTTTTGGGGTTTCCTGTTTTAACATAGTGAAAGCAGTTTTACTTAGGGTAAAACTGGTCTTACATGGTGTACTTGAGTCCATCTAATGATAATAAGTTAGATGACCAAAAAATGGTGTAACAGATTGCCCCCCAGCGTGCGAGTGTCAGGAGCAAATCGTATGACCGAAGTACGTTGTAAGAACACAATCACTAGTCGATCATGCTGAAAAGAGCTGGAGAAACAATCAAGCCAAAAGGAAAGGAGGTATCCCTTTGCCTGATCCAAGGCACCGAACAAGAGTGGAAGCTGGAACCAAGGTACACCGCCCTCTAGACCTGGCTTCTGGAATGAAAGAGTTGATGTCGACAGAAGGAGGTCCGCCATAGTTGAGGCAATGAGAGACCCTCAACTAAGGCACGAGAGAAAAGAGTAGAGCGACGGACAGACTGACACTAATGATGATAGTGAAGTGGAAAGGACTGAGTAGCTAATGGACAACTTCCCTTGCTAGAGCATAAAGGGCATGAATGACATGGCAGCGACTGACACAACATCATCAGGGATGGGGGACAGTGGAACTGAAGGTCATAATGTGTGACACAAGAGAGAGACCAATCAATGACGGATGGAGGGCTATAGTGGGGTACAAAGGGACTCGGTATAGACTCCATGGAGGGAATGATGACTCAACTTGGATGCTCTAAACAAGCGCGACTCGATGGTGCTGCCACATAGTAAGGCCCCAATGGGGGACCATGGAAACATGAGTACAAGGTGGGAACTCATGACAAAGATCGACACGAACATGGATGAGTATGGAGGCGAAGTGATGCCCCAAATACAAGTGTTGTAAGTGAGGAAATTCGATTTAAAGTGTAGGTGAAGTGGCCCTTCGTGGACAAAATGGGTCTGGGTGAAGTAGCAAATAAAAATGAAAAGACAGATGCTGGCTATCTAAAAGAAAATAAAACATGCATTCCAGAAGGGAAATGCTAAGGGTAATATTTCTTAAGATAGAGTGCATTGCGAGGATTAGGAAGGGGGTGGCCTTCGAAATCCTCTAAGAGGTATGCCCCCTTACCGAGATCCTTACTAATGATGTAAGGGCCTAGCCATAATGAGTCAAACTTCCCATGACCAAGGACATCATGGGCTTGGTCATATACTAGAACAAGGTCGCCTTCGTGAAAAGTGCGAGGCTGGACTTTTCGGTCATACTGAGCTTTGGTGCGCTTTTTGGCCGCTTCCATGGTTTGCAAGGCAACACGATGGTCTTCGGAAGCGCGCTCAAGCATGATAAGTCGTTGTTCTAGAGGTTGGGTGTCAGGGAGAAGTTCAACGGCTAGATGTAGAGAAGGAATTTCACACTCGATCGGTAAGACTGCCTCCTCTCCAAAAACTAGGTGGAAAGGAGTAAACCCGGTGGCGGTTTTAACAGAAGTTCGATAGGCCCACAAGGCAGGGAAGAGCATGAGATGCCAGTTGGTTTTGTGCTTATTCACCATTCGTTGAAGCATAGTTTTGAGGATTTTGTTGACTGCTTCAACTTGGCCATTACCTTGGGGGTAATAGGAGGATGAATATTGGTGCTCAAAACCCAACAGTGAGGATAGTTCACGCCATATCTCATCTTCAAAATGTTTGCCATGGTCAGAGACCAGTTGTTTGGGAACCCCGAATCGAGCTATAACATGGTTAAAGAAAAAGAGGGCCGCGGTAGCTGCCGTGTTGTTGAACGTTGGCATGGCCTCGGCCCATTTGGTGAAATAGTCGACCACCACGATGATATACTTATGGTTACCAGCGGATGGCGGGCGACACTCCATAAAGTCGATGGCCCATTTACAGAAGGGGCCGGTTGAGACGACCGGATGGAGGGGAGCTGGTGGAGCTCGCGCCTTAGGGGCGAAATGTTGGCAATTGGGATAGTGTTTGACTGCCTCAATGCAATCACTAAAGAGAGAAGGCCAAAAATACCCAGCACGCATGACTTTCTAGGCAGTAGCGAGACCGGAGAGGTGGCCACCGCAAGCGCCGCTATGGCAGGCATTAAGGACCTGTTCAGCTTCAGCGTGTGTGAGGCAACGACGAAGGACGGTGTCAACCCCACGACGATAGAGGTCGTCACCGATAAGGAGGTATCGGGGGGCTTGGTGTCGGATGCGTCGGCGAGCCTCACGATCAAGGTGAAGGGCGAACTTTTGGGTTCGCAAGTAAGTAAGAATGTCGCCATACCATGGGTCGTCGGCAGTAATGGAAAATAAGTGTTCATCAAGAAAGTCATCATTAATTGGGGTATCTGGCGCTCCGGTAGGTAATTTAGAAATGAGCTCAGCGAGGGCTAAGCCTTTCTTACTCTTTGGTGTGACGAATTCGAGGTCGAATTCTTGGAGAATAATGACCCAACGGGCGTATTTCCCAGTGAGGATACGACGACTCAATAGGAAAGCCAAGGGGTTGGAATTAGTCACAACCTTGGTGGAGCGCATGAGGATATAATGACGAAGTTTTTGGACTGAGAACACTACAGCTAGTGCTAATTTTTCTTTGAGTGAGTAGGAAACAGGGGGTCCTACAAGGTTCTTACTGACGTAGTAGATCACATGCTCGATACCATTGTCATCTTCCTGGATAAGGACTCCAGCGACCGAATAGGTGGAAGCGGAGATATACAGGATGAAGTCCCGATCAAAGTCGGGAGGGCGGATCAAGGGAGCGGATGTGAGAGCCTGCTTGAGGGCATCAAAAGACTCGTGAGCATAGGAATCCCAAACGAAAGGGATAGAAGATCGGAGGAGTCTAAGGAACCCATGTGCAGTGGTGGCGTAGTCAGGGACGAACCGTCGAAGAAAATTAGCTTTGCCTTGGAGACTTTGGAGCTGGCGGAGGGTACGTGGAATGGGAAGTTCAATAATGGCTTGAACTTTCAAAGGGTCAAGAGTGATACCATCCTTAGACACGATGAAGCCTAAGAGATGGCCGGCAGGAACGCAAAAGACGCATTTCAACGGGTTAAGGCGGATATTATACTTGCGACATCGAAGGAAAATGGTACGCAGATCGTGGAGGTGCTGCGCCCGATGCTTAGAACGCGCGGTGAGGTCGTCCAAATAAGCAAGGATAATGTGAGCTAAGTCATGGAAACAATAAGACATGGCCCGTTGAAAAGTGGCGCCGGCATTTTTGAGGCCGAAAGGCATGACCCGGTAAGCAAAAGTTCCCCACGGACTAATGAACGCGGTTTTGAGTTGATCGGCAGGACGGATAGCAATTTGGTTGTATCCGGAGAAACCATCCATAAAGGATAGAACCTCATGCCCCGCAAACTCGTCAATGATTTGGTCAATGAACGGTGTGGGGAAGTTGTCTTTGGGACAAGCTTGGTTCAAGTCGCGAAAGTCCGTGCAGACACGGATGGTGCCTTGTTTCTTAAGAATGGGAACTGGGTTGGACACCCAAGTGGTGTATTCGATGGGGTAAATGAAACCAGCCTGCTTAAGGTTGTCGATTTCAGCTTTGATAGCGTCACATCTGGAAGGATGAATGGGTCTCAACTTTTGACGGACTGGTTTGGCGTCCGGCCATGTATCGATGTGGTGTTCGACAATGGCGGGATCGAGTCCAGGCATTTCAAAATAGGACCAGGCGAAAATATCGCGGAATTCTTTGAAAATCTTGGTGTAAGCTTCGATTTCTTCCGGGGTGCATTGAGCACCTAAGGTGATATATTCCTGGATACCTGGGGTGACTGAAATGTCAATTTTGATGGTAGGAGAGATGTTGGCCATGTTTCCTTCTTCGAAAGCATCAGGGGCAAGGATGGGGTTTTTGAACCAATCGACAGCATTGGGGATGAAGTCTTTGGTTTCCACAGCAAATTGGTCATGGGACTGCTGTGGGAGGAAGTATGCGCGATGGTGCATATCATCCCAGGGAAAGTCTGGGTTGGTCATGGCTTCCATAATGTCTTCATCGGATTGGAAGATGGGAAGACTGGAGGAAGAGGGGTCACCCGAGGAAGTAGTGATGTGTGACGGGTCATCAGGAGGAGAAGGGCTCAAATCTGCGATATCAACAGATCCAAGGTCGGTTGAGGAGCTGAGAGGATCGGCAGGTTGAAGGGCAGGTGAACTATCTCGCAAGGATGATGATAGGTACAAAATGGTGGTTGACGGCTCCGTTGGCTCGATAGCGGGAGGAGGAATGTGAATGGGAGTAGGAAGGTCCTCTGGTCCTATCGAAGTGGCCTTGAATTGGCAGTACATGTCCAAGGAGGAACGATACTCGTCAAGGCGAGGACAGAGGTGGGTGTAATGGCCGTGAAAATCGCACAAGGCACAAGGGTGGTTTGTGCGCAAGTGTTTGAGTTTTGGGATAGAGTCGGGGATAGTGACATAGACTTCTGGGATATCAGAGTCGGGGAATGTCTCGTTGACCAGAAGCTTGAGGTGTGGCAATTCAGGACACATGTGAGTGGCGTGACCGACGATATCACACAAAGCGCATTGGATGGCGGGCTTTGGTGGTCGTGGAGGGGTAAGAGTTGTCGGGGCGGCCTGGTCCTGATGGGTTGCCCCCTTACGAGCTTTGCCTTTCTTTCCGGGGGCTGGCACCACAGGGGTAGGGTCCGGTGGCAGTGCTGGGGGCCAGGAGGAGGTGAGGGGGACCGGTTGAACCGGTGTCAAAGCAAGGTAAGGTTTGGGGTGACCGGGAGGGGTAGCGGCTGGAGGGTCAATGTACCAGATGGGTAGGCCGATGGATAGGTTAGGGAGAGAGAGGGTGGCCATGACGGGGACAGAAAAAACTCCGGGAAGGGGAGCCAGGAAAGGTATCTTCCCAACAGGGTAATGAACAGGAGGGACGGCTCCGAGGTGGTTAAGGCCAGGGAGAACCGTTCCAGGAGGATAAAGGGGTTCGGGGATACCAGCTGTAGGTGGAGGGCCAGAAGGAAGAGGTCCGGCTGGCTGAGAGGAATGGCTAGGAGCGGGGTGCGGAGGGCAAGGGGGAGGTTGCTGACTAGCCGAGGCAGGCCGCTTAATAGCAGCCTGAGATGATTGCATCATGCAAATATCCGATAAGTTGGGATCAGTGATAGGAGCAGGATGAGGGTTAGGGAAAGTTCCAAGCAGGGAGGAATCTTTGTAAACGTCGGGGCAGACACTGGTCAAGGAATCGACGGTTTGCTTGTTGGCTACATAAGAGATGGTCGTCTCAGGGGAGGTCTGAGATTTTGGCTCATGATATGTCAACTGGTCAATGGTGACTATCTTTCCATTATGGGGGAAAGACATCTTGCGAAAGACTGCGAATGGGACAGCAGACATAGCATAGGTGTAGCTTCACCCCAATAGAATGTTGTAATCTAGCGGGGCATCGATGACTTCGACGTCAACGCAAATAGTCTTACCGGCGAGGGTGATAGGACAATTACGAAACAGGCCAATGGGCTGGGAGGCATGACCGTCCCACGCTCGAAGGGTGATCGTGGAAGGGGCCAGCGCAGGAGATCCGAGTTGCTTCCAAATCGAAGTGGAAATCACGCATGTGGATGCCCCCTCATCAATGATACACCGGGACACATTGGCATTCCGGATTTTGACTGGGATTTGGAAGGCGATAGAAGGAGGGAGAGGAGGATGGTCCGATTGAGTGGTGTCGAAAATGATCATTTGGTCATCAGCAGGATCTACAGTGCCCACGGCAGATAGTAGAGCCTTCTTTTGGGAAGGGCAGGACTGGAGGAGCTCCAGTGTGGAAATGGCGGCAGGAGATTGCGCCAAATCATCTACTATGCTATATGAATGGGCAGCTCGACTGGGAGCAGCGTTTCGACGTAGTGGGCCCTTAGGTATCTTGGTATGAACCTCAACTTTTGGTTGAGGGATATGTAAGGGGCCACTGGGTGACGAAAGAGGCTCTGGAGAACCTGAAGAAGGAGGCTCGGGAGTAGACTGAGCAGGAGGCTTGGAGTACTGGCGAGATCGAGTTTGAAGGTGAAGATCGACGGATGGGTTAGGATCGGAGTGCATCATAAGGATCTGGTAATCATAGGAACCAGAAAGGGAAGGGGGGGTGGTTACCTGGCTGTCGGGCGGTTGGGTAGCCACGAATCCTTGCTCAGGGAAAGGATCAGTAAACATAGCTGGCTGGGTAGTGGCCACATTAGGAGGAGCATGAGGGGAGGCATGATGTCTGCGCAATGTGGCTTGATACTCCCACATCTGCCGCATCTGGGGTAATAGGGGACAATCGTGGGTGTAATGACCATAAACACCGCAACACGAACAAGGCTTACTTGTGCGAAGCGGCCTGTCTAGCTTGGGCTGAGTGCCCTGTTGCTCGTTGGCAGTGTTAGGGTCCACACCAGGGTTGGGTCCACGGGTACCAGGGGCAGATTGGTTTGGATTGCCTCTCCGCCTTCTTTGAGAAGAAGGGGGATTAGTCGCGCCTCGATGTGCAAATACTTGCCCTGGAGGGGGTTGTAGGTGCTGGTGTTGGGGTTGAGGAGGCAAGGGAGGAAGAAGCGCATATGCTGGAGGAGTTGGCGCACCAGGCTGCGGATAAGGGTAATGGGTAGGTTGGGCAACATTGAGGTAAGCAGGAGGTTGGGCAAAAGGAGGAGGCATGCCGTATCCTGGATACATGCTACCGGGAGGGGGAAGAGTGCTGGAGGAGCTGGCCCCTCCCTGAGGGAGACCATAGCACATAGGAGGTTGAGCGTATGGATGGGAAAGGGCTCCAATGATACCGTCGGCGGAATGAGATGCCCCCGGGGCATTAGCGCCACCGGGCCTGGGGAGGTCAGGAAGAACGGTATAAACATAACCAGATTGAGTGTAGATTAGGTCATATTTCAAGGCTATTTGGAGGGCGGCTTCTTCAGTTTGAGGAAAATGAGAGGCGACATCTTTGCCGATGGGAGCGGGAAGGGTGCGAAGGAACCAGTCCATGTAAACCCGATCTTTGAAGGGAGGGGCTCGACATAAGCTCCGTCTTCTTCGCCATTCCTGAACATGGGCGGAAAGGCGTGTTGAAGAGGATTGCTTGAAGGAAGTCAAGAGCTCCGTGCCAGTATCGTATCAGAGAGGGAGCTGGAAGTACGACAAAAAGGCTTGGGCAAGAGTCTCAAAGGTGGTATGGGTAGAGGTGGCTTGTTTGACATACCATTTAGAAGCTTCGCCGGTAAGCATGCGTTGGAACAAACGAAGACGGATGGAGTCATTGGTAATGGAATTGGAGGAACACCACATGTGGAAAGATCGAACATGATTGGTTGGATCTTCGCCATTAAGGCCCTAAAACTTAGGGATGTCGGAGGGGAGCTTGGTTGGCATAGCAGGCCAATTAGCATTGTGGTGAATGGGGTCATTGATCAACTGATGGAAATCGGGGAGGCTGAGGCCTGCAATGTACAGCAGCACAGGGGTGGTTGGGGTAGTTCTTGTGGCGGTTCCGCTAGTAGTGGGGCCGGCATTAGGGCCAGGAGAACCGCTAGCGTTAGGCCCTGGACCATACATAGTGAAGGTGACAGGGGGAGAACCAGGAGGGGAAGGAGAACCCGATGGATCAGGAGAGGAGTCGGAGTGCGGACTCGAAGGAGGACTGGCTCGACGACGGCGGGGCGGAGCAGGTCGATCGACCGGAAACTGAGGATGAAGGCCAAGAAGTCTCTAGGAAAGGCGCCTTGGGGGCGCAATGATGACAGGAAGAAGGAAACTGACAGGGGCAAAAAGGGACAAAATCAATTAAGGTCAAGGGCAGAAAAGGTGCAGTGACGACTGATTTTAGAGTCTTTTCCAGGTGGTGTTAACCAGGCGCTTCTTCGCTTAGGGTCAGTGTGTGGCGTGCGTTAATTTTAATTTTTAAACCCTTTCCGTTTTGAGAGCAAGAAAAAAGTGTGCTGCGTAGCTGAAAATAAACCTACAGAGAACATTATATAATGCTGAAATAACAGCTACTTGTGCATCTATCTAACCCAAGAAGGTGGGTCTCTCAAAACTAATCTGAAAAGAAAGGGAAAAATCTATGTAAAACACACGGAAAAGGGGCCAATAGATCTAAGGTCAAAAGGGACAGGGATCTAAAGGATAAAGCTGCTGAAAAGAGGTGTAGATCACAGCCAAGAGACAGAGGCAAGGTGGCTGGAAAAAGGAAGGAAATCAGCAAAAACCGAAGGGGGCAAGGCGGAGGCCTTCAAAGCAGGTCCAAACATAACGACAGGAGGTGATTTGAAAGGAAGAAAGGCCGATTTCAAAGGATCTGAAAGGGAGGTAACAGATCTGGAAAAAAGAAGGCTGAAGCTCTGAAAAACCGACGGCTGAAACAGCTAAAACTCTTCCACAAAAAGTCGAGGGTACTAAAGCCCTAAGGGGCTAGGTTTCCACTTAGATGAGTAAAAACAGATCAGAACTTGGTCAAGGCGGGCTGAGACAGAGGCTGGAAGACCCTGACAGAAGCTGCAACAGAACCCAGAAAAATTGCAGAAAAATCACTGAAAAACTGGCAGGTCGCAGTTTCTGACCTGTTTTCAGTGCAGGTCGCAGAAAAGGGGTAGAAAAGTGCGACCTGGAGGTCCAGGTCGCAGTTTTTGGGCCAAAAAGTGCGACCCCCCATTCCGGTTGTCTCGGCGACAGATTTTCAGAAAAGTTGCCGTCTCAGTTGCGGCTGGTGTCGCTTACCTGCGCAATAGGGCCAGAAACACACGAAAGTTAGAAAATTTAATGTTTTAGGGTTTTATGTGAGAAAAATAACATAAAAATAGGAAAAATAAACAGCTGAAAAGAAACCCTAGGGTCTGAAGTAGCTGGATATGCAGGAATATGAAAAACGACATCGGTCGTAATTTAAAACCCGTGTGGAGTCGCCATTTGTTAGTATGAATCCTTTGTCGAAGTGTACGAAAAAGGACCACTTTAGCTACGCATAACTAATAGCCCTAACAAAAAAAGTGGCTGCCAATATCTTCAGATCTGCGATTAGTTAGACAAGAAAATAGCTGCAAAACACCAGATCTATGTATGGAAAGACATTAAGCAGTAAAAATAAGGGTTTGCTCCATATACCAATAGACAAGACAAGAACAATTTTTGAAAGAATTTTTGTATTAAATGGGGCACCTGTGGGAAAACTAGAAGGAGTATCCAATTCCCCTCAGTGGGATGGGTTCTTGGAAGTCCTCAGCACTTCAGATCTAAGATTCTTCTCTCTAGTTGATTAGAAAACCCAATGCAAAGAGTAGAGCTCAAAGGGAGCAAAATGGCAGAAAATGGTGACCAAGTGTATAGATCCAGAGTGATCTAATAGGC
This sequence comes from Pinus albicaulis, assembly GCA_034641835.2. Taxonomy (NCBI): domain Eukaryota; kingdom Viridiplantae; phylum Streptophyta; class Pinopsida; order Pinales; family Pinaceae; genus Pinus; species Pinus albicaulis. The sequence goes on from JAXQQM020061928.1 coordinate 25,225, forward strand.
AACAAAAGGTGAAGAACGGTAGGGAAAACCCTCCTATTTATAACAAAATATTGGGTCATTCTAGATCTTGGTGCATGGGTTAACCAGATCTAGATCCACTTTTTATGGAATATTTTATTATATTTGTTGGAGGGAAAAGATGTTTGACTTAGGTCAAATCCCTTGATTTGTCAAAAATAAATAAATAAATGATTTATTTATCTTTTTAAGGAAGCGGTTAGAAGATAATCAAATAAATAATGATTTATTTAATTATTTAAGGAAGTGGTTGAAAGATAATTAAATAAATAGTGGTTTATTTAATTATTTGTGGGTGATTTGGTCATATTTAACAAGGAATATTATCTAAATAAGGTTTAAATAATTATTCCTAGAAAATAATAAGATAAATAGAGGTTTATCTAATTAATTTCTTTGATTTTGGGTTAAACAATGGCCGGGAATAATAATTAAATTATGGTTTAATTAATTATTCCATGAGGAAAAATCAAACAAATATGGGTTTGTTTAATATTTCCTTTTGAGGTTTCTGTTTTAACATAGTGAAAGCGATTTTACTTGGGTAAAAGCGGTGCGCATGGTGTACTTGGGTCCATCTAATGATAATAAGTTAGATGACCAAAAAATGGTGTAACAACTACCTTGATCAATGATCTAGGTGGCTCAAAACAAACAAGATATTACAACATAAAATACATGCATACATCCAAAATTTGCATATGTACAAAGAGTATGTTTACTATGTCAAGAAGTCCATCCACTTCTCACCAAGCCACTTCCATGGCGACTTTTACTACAACTTTTCCTCATGTGAAACTTCCCTTTCCACATCAATAATGGAATCCATGATTCCACCTTCGCAATCTTTTCCTCTTCTGCTTGCATGTGCGTGGGACAACGAGTTGTATGCAAAGTCCAACAATGAGAGACAACATGTCCCTTACTTTTGGAAAAAAGTGAAAATCATGCACCTTATTTGAAGGTAGTCTTTCTTCATCTTCTTCTTGTGTGCCTTCTTCCTCATCCGGCCATCTTGAAACATGATGGTTAAATTGACCACAAAATGTGCAAGAATTCTTTCTTCCATTAAAGCATGTAATATTATCATGCCTTGCGGAAAAACCATCTTCTTGCGCAACAAAGGCTTCAAACAATGGTAAGGAAGATTGCCATCATAACATTAATGTAATTGAGAACTTGGGAAAAATGTTCTCTTTAAATTTACATCATTCTTGAATGCATGTGCTCAAAGCTTCGCCATTAAATTGCTCATAGCCAAGTTAATATTCTTGAGACCTCACAACACAAATAGGATCAACAATGCCTTGTCCATGTTTTCCCAAACCTTTTCCTTCTTGATAGCCCATTTTCAACATCAATTTGGACCAATACCTCTTGTATGTTTTTCAAACGAACCAACACACTTTTCAATAGAGGAAGCTGCAAACAAATTAGAATGATTTACCTCATGATTTTCATCCTGAAGATGAGGTATTTTCTTGGACAAAACTTCTTGAGCTTGAAGAAGGCTTTTGCAACTCCATATCATGCAATCTTTGAAGAATGACTTCTTTCTCTTCTGCATAGCTAGCAATTGTGCACGAAGTTGAACACTTTCCTTTGATCTCAAAGAGAATACACACCATGTCCTTCACCTTAATGAACTCTTCTTTCATGTCATCAACGAAGTTTCTTGAAGGAGGAAACTTCACTTGCGAGAAGAAGTTGACATTATGTAAATGGTCAAAATAACCAAAGGAACTTCGAAAGAAAAGTCCTCAAGCTTTCTGAAACAAACTGAACAGCTTTTAACAGAGTAACTAGATAGAACCCCTTCTTAATCAAGCGACCATAAAATAGTGAGATTAATTTGTTTTAACACGTTTTTCACAATAACAAATGCTCAAGGCAGGCTACGATACCATTTATCCCAGAAAATGGAAGGTACTTGAAAAGGGTACAGGGTATCCATTTCCATTTATGTAAATAGGTAAAAAATACTCCAAGTTTAAATGCGAAAATGTGAGAACTTCATATTTCTAGTACGGAAGATGAGTTTGTAAAAATTACGAGATATTCACCTTTCAAAGAAAGGATAAATCGAGAGGCTACGGCCCTCTTACGAGACTCTTCCTAAAGAAATAATAGAAGTAAACACTCATATTTAATTAAAATGATCTTACTTTAAACATGGCGGTATGCGGAAAATTTAGCTTGCAAATGGTATATGTCTTTTCATTGTTTATGTATCTTAAGTGTAATTTTTTTCCGAAACTTAACATGAATATCAGCAACATAATTCAGCCATATAATAACAAAACACAACAGCAATATAATATAGGAGTTCACCCCAACTCTTGGGCTACATCTCCTTTGAGCTTCGTCAACATGACTAGACTCTTTGGGATTAAGGTAATCAAATTCTTTTACAAGCTCCAAAATTAACAAAAATGAATACAAGAATGATTCAAAGGGCTGATAATACCATTTTAAATCCCTTTAATGGCTGTCCAATTCTGCAAATGACTTTAGGCTTCCATGGACACACATCATACTGCTTAGGTGCACTAAGCTTCTCTGAGCTTCTAAATGGCACAAACTCCCTCGAGATTTATGTTTCTGATCACGAAACCACTACTTCTGCCATCTGATAATGATCATAAATCAAATACCAACTGATAAATTTCTTACATTAAGCACAACATCCCCAAAATGGCTCTCCTCCACGGTTTGCCCGGGGGCTGCACGACTTCATATCAACTTCTTGAGCTATAGAAGTACTCAAAATGATTTGAAACCACTTCCATTGGTTCTAGAATAGTGAAATAGTCAAGATAGAGTTTTTCATCGAAAACGGCCTCCAGGCACACTCCGGTTCGCCTACACTGTTTGGAAAATGGCCTCTAGAACTTAAATGAAGCTTTTCGGCTTTCTAAAGTTCTTAACAGGCTCTAAAACCATCTAAAAAGATTCGAAAAGGCATGAAATAGCTAAGAATGCCTATTCATTTACCTTAAACATAGAAACACGATCCACAACACGGCCTTCTCCTTCCAGGGCCCCTAATGGCTCCTTCATCCTCTTCGATGCTTAAACCTCTAAAGATGACATCTGTTATACTTCGGACACCTTCCATTGAGTCCGGAATTTCGAAGAGACCCAAAATCAAAAAACAATTCACTCCAAAAGGATCTCCCACGTGAAAGATATCACCAAAACATCATTTTGCACTGATATTGGCTTAAAAATCCCACTAATTGTGGGCCAAGCGCGGATTATTGCGGATAAACTTGGAGTTCCACCTAAAATGGAGGAATCGGCGCTAAATTTGGTGGAACATTTCACAGTAGCATTAAACCTTTAGGTTGACATAAGCCCACATGCGGTCTTAACCAAACATTAAACGTTTAAGCGTATTGAAATTCTGCCAGGGCCTACGGTTACGCTTGGATGCGGTCACGTAATTGGGGAGAGGGCTAGCTCGAAGCCCCTCCATAACCTCCGCTCCATTGTAATTTTACGGTACGTGCTTAACACGTAAACGAAGCCATATGACGGTTTTGCCATACTTAACGTGCCATTACTAACTACACCACATTCCTTTGACTTTTAAAAATATACGTTGAATGCCTTTAAACGTATAACATCCAACCTTATAACATAAATGTAAACGTTGCCACATGTTTAACTTTAGACATTTGGGTTTTAAAACTAATATGGAATTTAATTAATATAATTAATATAAATTTTAATTTAATTAATATTTAATATATATATACATATATATATATATATATATAAATATTAATATAATATATGATTTTTAAATCATATAAAATATATATATTTTTTTAATATATATAAAACATTAATTAAATTTTAATATATTAAAAATATTTCTCCACATTAAAATCATGAACCCATTCGGCATTAAAAGTTATTGGGCGATTTCAAAATGCAACAACTTCTTCATACGTCATCGGTTTTCGGTCTTAGTTTTTGGCGTTAGGGTCGTACGCCGGCCTTTCTCATCGCTCGGGTGCCAAATCAATTTGAGAACTTTCATTTTTGATCTTTTTCCCAAGCTTATATTTGAGCTCCACGATCGATGTGGCAAAAGAATAGCACAATCTTGTAGTAAACAAAACTTCAAAGACCCAAAAATGACTCTTCAAAAATTGCAACAAGACCTAGTCAAATGAAATCAAGAAAACCAACCAAAAATGCAAAAATTAAAGTGCAAACGGGAACATAAAGTTAGGAAAGAGCATATGAGCGAAGCTCTCTTGTCTTGATTAAGTAGAACAACCAAGAATTCCCGGAGAAGAGATCTTAGTACTCGAACCGGAAGTGCAAGCACTAAAAAAAACAAGATTTTCCAAATGATCCAGTCTTCAACTAAACAAGAGAAAAATACCAATGACCACTTTCAAGACAATCCGGAGACTAAAGGACAACGCGGGGAATAAGCCCCCATAGGCGGACGAGACCAAAAAGTTAAAAAATCAAAATTTTCAAAATTTTCCCAGGCATACGCTACTTAGTAGTTTTGCAACAAGCATGCATACGTGGTGTGGCAAAGGAAAAACGCGTATACATGACTTCCTTTCACCAAAGTTTGCATGTATATGCATCTTTGTAAAGGAAAACTAGCATATGGAAAGGTAAATAATGAAAGATAAAAATGATCAAGCCTGGCTAAAGAACCGGAGCCTTTAGTACGGCGAGAAAAACTAGTTGGTACAAATAATGATTAAAACTATTGGAAACCTTTAAAACGGCTAAAACCACCCAACATGGGAATCACGAATGTGATCCCCGGTGGAGTCGCCGATTCTGTTTCGGGGAAAAAACTCCTTTGAGGTCGTTGGGTCAAAAACCTCCACGGATTAGGGCATGCTATTCAAGAAGGACTCACACAACCACACTAGTATGCTAAAAACTAGATAACATCAATTGTATAACTCACCTAGTAGATCCTACGTTTGATGTAGATCCCAGGATGCATTTAACCCTTCTTCCTCTTCAACACGGAAATCAAGAAGAGACATGCACGAAAAATATAGTTGTATAGCATGTATCTTTCCTAAACGTTAGTGTAATCCATGTGAAACATCATATAAACAATAATAAATTCTTAATTAACAACATTTTCACATATGCAAGCGGATATTAACACGTGAATTCGGGAACAAGATGGTTCTTCTTCATTACGAACAACATGTACAATAATATAAAGGTGGAGAGATCACTTGAATCCTTCCACGATATTGAACAGACAGTAAATCAAGTCCGTCCGCCCCTTGCCTCACTAAGAATTATTTCAAGACTTGTGCACACGAGATGACATATAAGTTGATTAAAATCTCCGAGAAACAAGAAGTTTCTGTAAAAATGCAGGAAGTGCGGGAGGCACGGGAAATTAGACTTGAATTGAGCTCCAATGACAGAGTATAATGTCTATAATTTTAAGTCTCCACCTTAGGCCATGCATATGAGGGGCTTTATAATCCTCCCAGTAGTTCCAATGTTGTTGAAACGGTTGGCCATGAGGCTGGGGTGGTTGAATTACGGGAATAACCATCAACCCGGCCTTGAAAATGCAGATTTATATATATATTTTTAATAATTTTAATGGCATACGTGGAAAGGTATCTATGGAATCGTGTATACACATGGAAAAGTCTAGGCATACTCACGTATGGGATTTTCGCTCTTGTTTTTTTATGAACTTTATTCAAGTACGACGGGAATGGGTGCCCAAGGCCAAAGAGACAATCATGAATCACATGAGGGTGAAAAATGATGCTATAACGGTAGGTTACAAGTAGTATAATCAATACCCCCCGCGTGACGAGGACCGATGGTGATGACGAGGAAAGAGTGGAAGCGAGGATGAGCACGCACATTTCGAGTATAAACCTGACACAGAGATGACACTTTTTGTTTGATTCTGTCAATATTTGAAAATCGAAGGCCAAAGTACCTGCACCATGGAAATAATTGTCAAACACTCTCATCTTCTTCAAGATTTAAGCGGCATCTAAGGATAGAATTGACCCCATGATGATATAAAGTGTCACCAATAATCAAATAAATTTTCACTAAGTGACGTAACTTAGACGCTCATATTTCAAAAAAAATAAGGGAAACTTCGCGATCTAGAGATAAACTATGACATCCCCATACCAAGGGATCCTATGAATAAATGAGAAAAATATGTTCATCTAGAAATGACTCTTCATAAACAATCTCTTCTCCATAGGGTAACTCGAGAAATTAGCTTCGCAAATACTAACGATTTCTTTGACTTAGTAGACAAAATTTCAAAGATCAAATTCACTGTGTAAATTAAAAATCCATTGATTGTATTTTCCCAATCACTCGCATAATGAGAACAAATTGAAATGGATTGAATGCGCCAAAACATATGTTTTATGAAGGATAGTGAATTTACGAAAGACCTTTGAACAACATGAACGATTTTCAGAAGTAAGTTTCTACGGTAGAATACGGAGTTCGGGACCTACTAAGCCTCAACTAAGGTAGTATATAACATGCTTGGAAATAACATCATCTTCACGAACGAGAACCATACCGTGGTAGTTTATTTGTAGTGATATACAGAGGAAATCCTGCTAAATCGGGTGGACTCGGTAAAGGAGAAAGAGGTCATTTATTTTTTCAAAGCATTGAATGAACGATGAGAAAAAGTCATCCCAAAAGAATGGAACTCGTTTCTTTAATAATATCATAAATCCATTTGTAATCTCAACATAGTTTATGATTCTCTGTAGGAAATTAGATTTTCCTTACGGACTTTGAGATTGATAGGTTGAAGACGAGGATCAGTGATGAAAATGCCTCAGCCTTGAAAAGATATACCCAAATCCCTTCCATATGTCGATGAATCCCAAAAAACCAACCGGATGTGACGGTGAAAACACACTTATTAGGGTTCAACCCAAGATTTTTATAATATCATCATCATTCAAAAACTTAATAGAGGGTGAGAAGGATGATCAATTCTCTTGCAAGAACGAGAAGCTAAATCATCCAAATGTGCCTCGATAATATTTTTGATGTCATGGAGAGTGTAAGGAATGGCCCGGCGAAGGTAGCTCCAACATTTTTAAGGAAAAAAGGCATCTTCTTGTAGAAAAGGTATCCTAGGGAAAAATAAACGAGTCTTATGTTGATCTTCGGAATGAGATAGTGAATTGATTATATCTACGAAAGCGAGTCCATGAAATAGAAAATACCATTCCCTGCACACTCATCGATGATGCGATCTATAAATGGTGTGGGGTAATTATCTTTAGGACATGCCTTATTTAGGTCACCGAAATCAATAGAAAAATCGAATCATTCCTTATTTCTTGTCCACGGAAATGGTTGAAACCACTCGGTTAAAGGAATGGGGTAATGAAACCCACCTTAAGCATCTTCTCCACCTCATCTTTGATAATTATTGCCTTCCCGGGGTTAGTGGATGAAGCTTCTTCACGATAAGCTTAGCATTTTTATATGTCTTGATCTCATACGCACATAATAGATGGATCTATGCGGGAGTTACTTATAAAATTTAAGAAAACACATCACGAAATTCTCGAAAGAGATCGGTGTAAGTATGAATTTACGAAGGGAACAATCAACTCCAATGAAGACATTCTCTATGATGTGTGGATCTTTGGAGATGTTCATCGAGGTAGTAGCGAGAAATAAAAATCGTGTTCCCTTCGGAAAAATTTGTGTTGGTGCTAAAGGGTTGAGAATGGGTGAACATGACCATAAAACTAAAGGCTAGGAAAACTTGATTCAACTTCTCACAAGTCTAGTATAAAGTAAGGCAGACGATGAAAGTCATCCCACAGTCTCTCTACACCATTAATTGCTTCGAGGATAGCCTCTTCAAATGTAAGAGTGATATCGAGAAATCTTGAGAAAAAGATGAAGAGTCCAAGCCGGAGCCACATCCCCATCCAATTCCTCTAGTGAAAAAGAAACTAGAATGCGGTCTAACGAGTCAACGTAGATCTATAAGCAATCTCGGTGCAGACATAGGAAATGCCATTCCACCCACTTGACCTTCTTCTAATGTAGAGGTAGGAGAAGCTAAGGTCCAAGGGTCCAAAAAATAATGATTTCTAAAGGACTCTCTGCGAATAAGAACCCTAGAGGATGAAATAGAATTGATATGAGCGAAGGAGGTAGGATATCAAAAGTACCCATCAAGGATGTATACATTCCAACCCACAGATCCTCAATAGGTTGCTTGGTATCCTTCACCAAAGGAATGATTGAGTCAAAAGATGCATTCGGATCGACGAGAGAATAATCCATTTGATCAAATGTGACAATTCTCGCTTCGTGAGGAGAAATAAAATAAGAAATAATGAGGATGCAATATCATCCATCTCATAGATCCAATTTTTCCCCAACGGAAGGTTATAGTCTAAGCTGCATCGATTATCTCAACAGTATTGAGAGTTTTACCCCCAACACGAATGGGCAAAAGCTATAACGATACCATGTGACCTAAGAGAATGACCCTCAAACGTGGTTAGAAGAGTGGTTGAAGGGAAAAATGTGGGAGATCCAATACCCTTCTAGCATGCAAGAGACATTACACACGTGGAAGTGCCCTCATCAACAACTATTCGAAAAATATTAAATTTGTATATGTTGACACGATACGAGAAAGCCATGTGATGAGGAAGTCCCTTTTTAAAAGTCGACATGTCAAATGTGATCATTAGAGAATTCTTTGGATCAACAGCCCCAATAGCGAGTGAGAAATGCACTCCTTTGTGCGAGGGCATGGTGGTACCTCTAATGCGGACATGGCACAAGGAATTTGAGCCAAATCTTCCACAATCAATTAGTTACGGGTAACCTTGTGTTCAGGATTGATCATTGTATGCTTTACGGACCCTTTTGACATCACAAGAGTATAGGCTCAGCTACGAGCCTCTCAATATGGAGTGGCTCGGCACTAATAGGAGCACCCTTAGCTTTTGAAGACTCGGCTTCACACAATGACGGGATCTCGTAGCGATATCTGTGTGAGCACTCAATAATTTATATGTTTGATGTATTTTCCCCTTTCCAAACTACCCCCGAGATGGAGCCCCGGTATTTAAGATTCGAGCCGGCATGTAATTTTTCCCTTGGTGAAAAGGGTTTGTCGGCATAGCGTGGGAACTAGAAGAACCTTATTGAGCTAAAAAAATTTCTGCATCTTAAATTTTAAGGTAGAGGTGTATAAGATGGTCTCCAATGCCTGATTTGCATGGAAACTTAACTTTAATTTTATTATCATATACCCTTTCCAACATGATCATTGGATTTGTTTTATTCCCTTCCCATCCTTGTCCTTTTACTTGTTGTTTTGTCCCTTCTTCTTCTATAAATTTTTATTTAATTTGGGGTAGAAGTTTGAACAACATTAATTTCCAAGGGTTGAGAAGGAGTTGACATTGAAGGCACAACGGAAATAAAGAACAAATTATATGGACAGGCTAACACCCTTCAACATGAGGTGCTTGGTATCGCTATCGATTGAGCTGATAAGCTCATCACCACAGTGACCATTTTTAGTTTTGGCTAGATCTAATTTGGGTGAGGAGCATCGGCCAAAATTTTACTAAGAATTCCCAGTTAAGAATAAATCGGTTCACTATTGAGCCTAAAAATAACTTTGCTCTTGAGAAAATACCCACGAAATGGATACATCCTTAAGAATTTTTTGAGTGTAAAGATTTTAAAAACCATTCAATAGAATTCATTAGAAATCTGGGCTTCGATAAGCCTCTTCCTTATTCAAAATTCCTAAATATGATCGAAATGTGAGTTTCCTTGTCCTGGCGAAAATTGGCCGGGAGGTCGGTCCGACGTCATAACGGATAAGTAACTAAAATGATTCGATAAAATGGTAACCAACTCTCAAAAAAGTACAAAAATTCCCTACCAAAACTTGATGCCATTTGGCCACATTTCTAGTTAGGATTCATTAGGGGAAATAATCTCAACCTAATTGAGTCATCGATAATGGAGTTTGAAGAACACCATAAATGGAAAGTGGTGACATGGTCTACCGGATCCTCACCAATCTTCCCTTCCAAAGTTTGGAATGTACGGGGGAGTTTGTGGGGACCCGGATGCCAACTTGGACCATATCGAATAGAATCGTTAGTCAATTCCAATATATCACAGCAAGTTTAACGATTTTGAGGAAAGTGATGTAAGCATGGAGGAGCTGAAATTCCATCCTTGAAGGATTCCCACATTTTGAAAAAGATTAACTTGGATTTTTTGAGGCACCAAGTTTTGAGATGTTGTTCGTAGAAAATTTTGGGCCATAATAAAGTCTTGTGACCCAACATTCAAATAATTACTCCTCAACATATTGTTACTATACATAGGAACATTCTCTCCAACAGGTATTGAATGAATAAGAAACCCCTCTTGTAAGGGTTCAAGAATTTGCAAACGAAGAAAAATCTTGAGGTGAAGGCAAAGGAACATTACCTTGCTAGCCGGTGAAGAAGTGAATCTCTAGTCCCAATGCGCCAAATAAGGGTTCCATCCTGAAAAGACATTAGAGCTTTGACCTCTGAAAAGGATTAAAACCTTGATTCGAGAGGGTAAAAAAGCATGGATCCTAAGGAAGGGTTTGAATGAGGGATATGGCCACTTCTAAAGAACCATTGAAAAGAAGTTTATCCACTAGCCATAGAAGGTATGGGTGCGAGGAAACTGACTGAAGCGGAAAATAGAGAAATAAGGAATTCCACTAGTGGGCATTCCATAAGAAGAGGACCGAATGGCGAGCATGTGCACGGGTGTCTCTAGAGCCAAGAAAAATAGCACTAGAAGTGATTTTCGATATGGAAATAGTTCCTCCTCCTTCAACGAAAATAGGAGTTTGAACACTTTTAGTTCTCATCACAGCCCCCGTGTTCCTAGTCGTGGGCATCGAAAGAAAGGGATATGATGGAAAAGGGCTAGTTGGTCTGCGAGACTTAGGTTGGATGTCTTAGAACGTCGGGACAACTAGCGGGAAGAGGAGATGGAAGAGACTCGATAGGATTAGGAACTTCCTCTACTTCAACTTCTTCTTCTTGAAATAAAAATCTAGAGATGAGTGGAGCACTACTCTCTAGTGACATAACAACGGAACCACCCACATAAACAACAAGCCCTAACGGAGAATCACTCTTCATTGCATTCAAAACCACTTACGTTGAAAATCCCCTGCGAATTACTCCTACGCCTTCTTGAAGAAGGCTCGGCACTCACGAGGAAACGCGAAGCCTCCTCGATTGACGAGAGCGATCAATCGGCCACTTTGAGAGATTAATTTTAGACTAAAAAATTATAAGAATCTAAGCAATCTAGAAGAAAAAAGCACACTCTAAAAAATTTCCTAATACACAACCAAATTAGTAGTTCTCGGAGTATTTTTGCTTCGGGTGATGAGGACCGGACACCAAAATACAAGAATGAGAAATAATACGACATTCCAAAAATACTTTCGGGTAATTACTCCCTAGTCCTACTAGCGAAGGTAACATAAATAATTATCTTTGAACTCTAACAAAAACCATTGTCGGTGAAAGTCCCCAAGCTTTGAAAGAACCCTCCGGAAATGCTGATGGAAGTGATGCAACCTCTTTATAAGGTACCACGGTATTTCCCCCGCACTCACCTGTGTGGTCCCTAGGATAGGCAACTAAGGGCACCAATTCGTATCGGCTTAGGGCGGGCCGGTCTTAGGTCAATATTCAGAAAATAGGAGAGGGGGTATCTCTCTTCTCTACTTGCACTATCCCTCATGCTTGACTCTATGGAGGAGAGCTTTCTCGGTCCACTTAATAGTATTGGTTTTCTCTCTTTAATAAACTTTCTATGTTTAATAATTTTGGTGGCCTTGGAGAGTTAAATCTCCACTCATTTTGTTCCAAGGCCGTACAACCTAGCTAGTTGGTGTATTTTTATAGGTAAATTTGGGTATGTTCCAATGACCTAGTTAGCTGGGCATCATCTCCGGGACCAATGACTAAGGGTCTATCATTCCCTATGATTTTAGTTGCTACATGCCACTAGGCAAGAACAAGACAAATCAAAGCATGACTTTTCATGACAACGAGGATTTTCCAAGGTTTGAAGTTTATTATATAGCATATGAGAGCTCACCAACAGCACTTTAAGGGGACTAAGTGCGTTGCATATGCGGGTAGCCCCATGCATGGCTACTACGCAAAGCACTTCAGAGCATCTATGGGTGTGTTGGTCACATTGGAGAGAAATTCTCATTGTTTCGGAATCTCCACTTGGCAGTGCCTTAGAAGAGTTCACATGTGTCAATGTGAATCAAGTGTCCATTTTAAATCTACAAGATTGGGAACATGTCTTTCCTATTATTGGAAATTCATTGATTGCAAAATAACCTTCGGTTCATATATAAATTGAGCACGGATATGAGTGTTTGATAAGGAAGAATTTAAGTAGAGAAATCTTTGGATAATTTTCAATTGAGAGCTATATTTTTGTAATAGTTCTTTGGAGAGATTTATACTGTGATGGGGTTGAGGATCGATCTTTGGAAGGTCGAATTCAAATGAGTCATTTGGTTGTAAACTCTCCTATAATCAATAAAGAATACGACATACTTTTCTATATATGCATGTATTGGCTTTGAGATTTTCCATATTGCAAGATCTTAAGATTGATGTATATTGTTTATGCTTTACTGATTTAACTAAATTGAATGGAAATTTGTATTATTTCTATCTGTTGTTTTAGTGTTCACTAACTTACGGAAGCATTTTACCTACAAACCACTTGAATTTGAAGCTACAACGAAGTGGCAGAAGTAGCCATTTAGAAGCGCTTGGATTACAAGTAAACTCACGTCTTTCAATATTAATACGCTCTAAGTTAGGAAAGGTAGTCGTATAGTCTTTAATCTATTGTTAGATTTTCATCTGTCCCAAGGGAAGCATGTTTTATTTGTAATTCACAATTTTGGCCCAACAAATTGGCGACTCCACTAGGGATAATTTCTCTTAGATCTAGGTGACTTAGCCTCTAATTTGCATTTTTTTCCACCCGATAATTGTTACACACAAATATTAAACATTTTCCAAATTTGCGAAGACGAGTGAGTTAAACAATAGTATTTTTCTTTATAATACAACGATGCACCCTTAGACAAGACACGAGTGCTTTGCATAGCCTTTGTCTTCCTTTCGGGGACTACGTTGTGAAACCTTTGTCTCCCCTTAGAGGCTTGTGTTGACTCTGAAACCACCCGAATGCCTTTCAATTTTCATTTTCAATTTTTCTTCGAGTTTCTTTTTAAATTTGTGTTTTGAAAATTTTGATCCTCATATTGACTAGTGACTCTATATACTTCTTCCTACTTTGGCTGAAAATTTGTTCAATGTTTATTTAAAAAAAAAAATCTTTATCATTGAAAAGTTGATTTCAGTATTTTCATGGTCACGGTCGAAGATAATTTGCTTTCAAAATAGGAAATTGTCGTAAAATATTCATTTCCTTGAGAGGAGAAATTTTTGTTGAAATCCTCATTTTCTTTGAAAAAGAGAATACATTTGTATTCTTCATTTTCTAGAAAGTAAAAGGCATTTGAAATTTTGATTGGTGCACCTAGTTTCTTTTTTTCATTCATAACATTAAGGAAAGTGAAAAGAAAAACTTGCATTTGCATGTAGGATTTTTTGTGTGTTTTTCAAAAAGGAACATTAGGAAATCTACATTCATTTTTTGATCATTGATTTTTTTTTCATTGATTTGTTTGCTCACAAATTATTTTCTCTCTTAGTTAGTAGCTAGGTTTTTCATTAAAGAAGCTGAAAGGGGTAAATATTTCTTATCATTTTTAGTTTCATTTTAGGAATTTTCCGATACATCATTGCGGTGAACCTTTGAAAAATTGTAAGAAATATCAACATAAAATTAATCTCAATTTACTTTAACAAAGAGCTTGGAACCATAACGATAACATTAGAAGGTCTAGGCTAGAGACGTGTTCGTGGCATCGTAAAACATAAGCGGCTATAGTTAATTTTAACATTTTAGGTGTGATATTCTCCTCCCGGGTATGTAAATATCATCGTAGCTTGTCCACATAATTTCGGGTATATCGGTGGTGTTACAATACAATAAGTATAAAGGGGTGCTCTCCTTGTGCGGTTTCGCATCGGATAGCGCTAATACGGACATGGGCCTCCATGTACCTTTGGGTATATTTGGGAGGAAAATTTTTAGGTGCTATCCATCCATAGTGAGCAGAGTCGGCTACCTTGTAAATTGTGATACACCAAACATAACGATGGGGAGATTGCCTAAGCTGTACTTGGTTCTATAGGAGGTATTCTATAGTTCACAATTTCTTGGTAAACCTTTTCCCTAGCATTACCCTTTTATTTTTTAATTTATTTTGGTTAAAATAAATCGGTCATCGTGGAAGAACAAAATCATTTCCCTGTCATTCATGTAGACTAGCATTAAAACCACCTTTACCACCAAAATTTACTTGGATAGTGAAGGTGACATCAATCTACTGAAACCGATACATCGATGCCTACGGTGAAGCATCATATTCCCATATGCGAGTCAACACAAGTTGTTTCTACAAATCTGGTTGTCTCTTGTTGTCGAGAAATAGTCCTCATAGCTACCCATGGTCACAATCCATACGATATGTGAGACCATACCTCACGGAGCCAACGTTGCTCAGCGGAAGTTGATCCAGTCCCATTGTACTTTAGGAGGAAACTATTATTGTTAAAACTAGACATCATACCCAAGACCAATGAAATAGGGTTTATCATCCCTTTATATTTAGGATACTATATTCCCTAACTAGAGAAAAATCTTGATCCCAGTGAACAAATGGAAGTTGTTTACTGTATTGGTAACTTCACAATCTACTATAGCAATTGAGTCTCCCATAACGCATAGTCAACCATGTAGTCAACCGGCGAAATGTAATTTTTGGCACGACGGAAAATTTCTTCCACTTGGTTTGATTTCGATTGAAGAAATATACAAGACAAGACACCTTTAACTCCAACTCATTTTTAGTAGAATATTTACATGTACGAGTCTTTTCCTCGATCACCTTCCTCTGCTTTTGTTGATCCTGCGACTTCTCGTAGATTCTATAGGGTATACATTGGGTCATTTAACCATGGTGAGATAACATCACAAGTTTGAGCCATATATTTAAGTTGAGCAAAAATCTATTGTTGCTTCATCAATCTTTTCCATTGAATTCACCCATGCCATCACCTTGAATCTATCATAGTTTCTCCTCTATGATAATTTAATGTCTTGATCCTTTATTCACATCTTAGGTGCAATATAAATACGAGCCCAATAGTTTTTTCTCCTTGGTGAGTTTGGTGATACCATAGATATTACCCTCGGAAATTCCAAAATTCAATGGTAACCATGGGGAAGACCGAGTACGACACATGTTATAACTTATCATTTGTAGTATTCATCAAACTCCTTAAATGATGACTATATTAGACTACGTCTTTTCACTTTTACACTCACTAGTCAAACTACACTATGAGGATGGTTCTTTTTAAACGTCAACCTCATTAAAAAATGAAACAAAGTTTTGAGGATAGTTCTTTTTTCTTTTGTCGACCTCATTAAAAAATGAAGCAAGTGCCTATGAGGATAGCTATTTTTCTTTGTAAACCTCATTAAAAAATCGACGAGTGCCTTTGAGGAAATTTCTTTTATACTTGTGTCAACCTCGTTAAAAAAATGAAACATGTCATGAGCATAGTTATTTTTATGTTTCAAGCTCATTAAAAAATGAAAAAAATCCTCTCCTAATTGCGACAAAATGAACCTTCATTCTACCTAGCTATTAGTAACCAATAATCTGTATATGAATGAAATGAAGCTTGGGGAGCACCAACTCTTGCGGGGGGCATTCGACATGTGCTCTTGTCAGGGCATTCAAAAATTCTTACTAATTGCATGCAATCAAAAAATGAATTTTAGGGGCAAAATCGAGTTCAAAGCTCCAAAATGCAAATGGTAACTATGGAATGGCAAAAATGAATAGTGAAACTACTTTTAATAGTCATTTAATTATTTGCAAGTTAAATTTATTGCTATGAATATAGTTCTATTATGTTTTATCATGAAACATGAGCTTTTAATCCATTTGATGTTGTTACGACGAGTCATTTAGGCGATGAACAAATTAGTTGTGCATATTTATTTCGAGAATGACTTGACCAAAAAGCATAATTTTTCTCCTTATTTTTAGAGCTTTGTTAAAAACGAAAAGGATTTGAAGCGCACGTTTATCTCTTTTTTTGAGCTTCGATAATAGGAAGAAAGGAACCCTTGGAGTCTTCTTTTAGCTCTTTTCGGACTGCGATAATGTGAAAATATTGTCGAGCGAGTTATGTTTTCGAGCTCGTAAAATTAAATGAATTGATATCTACCTTGACCTAGTTTAACCCTTTTCCCGGACTGAGATAGATTATTTATGAAAAAGGAATACCTTGGTTAAACGCAGCAAGAGGTTCTCTCGGATATTATTTACACTTTTTAGAATGCGAGTGACAAATTTATGAAAAATCTTATGGAGTTTTCCTTCATCTTTTCAAACTCTCTAAATATGAAGAAGGACCAGGCTAACCTTGTCGTTAAGCTCGTTAAAACATAAAATAGCAACAAGCCTATCGATCATGGGAAGAATCGAGTTTATTCATTGCTAGACTCATTAAATTATTAAATAGTGATACTTTATTCCTGCGAAGGGTTGGATTATAGATCAAGAAAATGCTATCCTCCTCAAGCTCATTAAAAAGTAAGAAGAGAGTGCGGTGTGAATGGCCGAGGAAAATTTGGGAAAAGTGAACAAAATTTCTTTATGGTAGCAAGTCACTCTTGAACTTGACACTTCACTCCATGTCTGTGTTGTTTGGGTTGGGTAATCATCTTGACGGTTCATTAACACCTATGGCACATCATACCTTCACTTCGGTTTTGAGGTCAATGATGCCAACTCATCACGATGTCGCCGATATGTTCAAGAGAAGTCATCTAGTGAATAAACTTATCCTTACGCAATAATCATAAACCTTTATTCTCATAGCATTTGTCATCCATGAAAATTTCTATATCAAGTCATACCCTTGTCTCCAAAATCGGTAACTCTGCGTTTCGCAATAAGGTGACTTCTTTTCGACAACAAATCAATATCCAAGAAGCTCACTTAGAAACATCGGATTCTAGTACCATGAGGTTTGTTACAACATCTACAAGATCCTCACTTTCAAACTTTTGATCGAAATATTTTGTTTCGCGTTCGACATCAAATCATCTATTCACGCCTTATGAAATGTCTTGCGGTACCTTGAGGGCCATTTTCATTAATGGTGATTCTCTACTCGCATTTGTTAACAACTCACATCATTGGTTGGTAATCAAACGATGTCATCCCATGGTGACGACAAATCATATATTCGCGTGGCTATACTTGTGCACGAATGATCGAGTGAACGAGATAAGAAGACCCCACATATAGTTTCGACCATCTCGACTATGATTTTAGGATTGTTGTACACATCATCCATACGGTGACCTTTATAATATTCCCAATTAGCCCAAGCTAATGGGAATATTCAATGTTTCTTTGTCTTATTTTTATTTTCATGTTGATGAATAAAATGTTAAGGAGGACATGTAAAACTCTAAAAACATCAAAATAAAGCAATTCCCAATGTAAACAAGGCCAAATGGGCCATTTTATAAAAACACACGTAAATGTGAAAGAGGCTAGAGGAATTGAGCGGGTCAACGGGACCAAATCCATAGCGTTGTCTACATGTAATGTATCTCCTAAAGGAAAAACGTAGTTCATGTTAGAGGCCACTCATGTGAATGAAGCTAAATCATCAAGTTGGTTTAGGGTTTGACAAGATTTCCATATTATAAAAGGGAGAGGAAACCAAGGAGGGGGTTGATTATTTCATATTTCTAAAGGTGTTTTTGCGGTACATAAAATTGTGATACATGGTACATTTTAGGCGACAATAGTGTTGTTTAGCACTTGGGTGTTCATTCGGGAATCACCTCCTTCCTTGAGCGACTCTTGGAGGGAGACTTGTTCTATCTTGTCCACTAACGAGTTTGGGCCAAGCTTCATCTTCCAACCAAAATTCAGATCCTATTAAAGGGGTTATTGTTTTTGTAAGATGCGGCGGCGGAGAGGGTTAGATATATTTAGATCTAGGAAAATCTAGTGCCTCTTCTAAGTGAGTGAGTCTTTCATCCTCCTGGAAGAAGTGTATTAGCTAATTGAGGTGACGTTTTCAGATCAAGCCATAAGGCCTAATCATTACTAAAGCTAACAATGTAGTTTACCTTCCATAACTATGTTCTCTACAAGGGGAATGTTGTAGGGTGTTTGAGAAACTTTTTTGAGGAGTGATCTACGGTGTTGAGGAGCTTTCCTTACACGGTGGTGATCATGGATTAGCCATCCATTCCATGTTTCCTTCAAATATGATTTGTATATGGTTCTATTTACTACGGGATTTCTAAATACTACTATAGGACTACAACTTAGATCTCATATCTATAACGATGTTCATGATTTGCTCGGATCCCCGAGGGGCTCATTAAGGAGCCCATCTAGGATACAAATACGTATTGGATCTATATTCATGTATAAATATCTTCTCTAGATCTGAATTTTAATACATATCGGTTGTTGCATCAATAAAATAATGCTGCCAGGCTTTGCAATCTCATTTTGTTGTTGCAACACCGATCTTGATGCATTATTCATGTAAATCTTCTATTTTCCTTTGTACACTCTATAATATTCACTATAGATCTGATTCTTGATGCAAATTTGATTATTGAGTCACCATATTGATCTACTACTTATATTCAAAGGAGCGCAGGTTGTTACGAAGCATTATTGTGCATATTGCGGCCCCTCTCTTTGGGTCCTTTTAAGCTAGACTAGGTTGTGGAGATACGCGTTTAACCTACCTAGTTTGATTTGTTTTTGCTATCCTTTTGGATTTATATCTTAGATGAGCTAATATAAGGGATGCATGAGCTGAAAACTCATTTCGATTACCTTTGAATTCTTAGGAGTGCGTTACTTCAACATTCTTCCTTTGTATGATTCCCATTTTGGGATATTACAATGGTATCAAAGCATCTTTCTTGGCACGGGTTGTGCATCCTTTGGGTCAATATGATTTCAGAAAAAATATGAGCCTATTACTGATGGAGAAAAGAGGTATCAAATAAGAATATTGAATAAATATTACACATAAGACATAGAGAAGAAGGGTAAAAACCCTTTATCGAGGAGGATTGGAAGAGAAGAGTTTTCTAACACTCTCTCTCAAGCCATGCATGAATTGAAGGAAGAAATCAATGGAGTGAGAAATGAGAGATAAGAAGATCTTCGAAAGGGTTTTCACATAGAAGAAAGTCCCACTACTTCATATGATGTGTGTGAGCATTCAACCACACAATGTTTGTTCCACAACGTTGTAGCATGCCTACCTTCTTGCCAAAGGAGGGAGGAAGAGGAGGAACACCAAAGGAGAATCTCTTGGTGATTATCTCCATGTATGAATCTCAATCGGAGAGGTTCCAAAGAGCATCTCAGTTTCCCAAAGTTCTGTCAACTCAAAGAAGCAAGATCCAACACTTGTAGTAGGAGGAAAGGATGCCTTCAACACACTTTGGGTAGATTCTCTCTACCTACTTTTGATGGATCACCTGAAGACTCAGCCAAGTTTTGGGTAAAGAAGCTTGACACATACTTGCAACTACATCAAGTGACAGAAAAATAAGCGTTGAGAGCAGCAGTGCTGCATCTTCAAGGGAAAGATTATGCTTGGTGGTTGTTTGAATCCTCTTTATTAAAGGGGATAAACATCTATTCTTATTCAAATTTCACTAGAAGACTAGTGGAGAGATTTGATGTGAAACATTCGGAGACTTTTTGGGAAGAGCCAATCAAGCCCAAGAGATCTGCATTTCTGCATAAGTTGAAAGATTCCATAGAGCCAAATCCAGTCCTGAAAATTATTGAGGGGGTTGAAGAGTTGTTGCACAATTTACCGGAGGCAGAAGCCCCGCTACAGCAAGATATCTTCTCTCAAAGAGAAGACATGAGAGATTCTTCCTCACTAAGAGATCAATAAAAGAGACCTCTTGATGGTGAAGCATTCTCCAACCATGATGAGGAGGGAGAGGAAGTGCAGAGAAGATCCTCTAGTGCTATGAAAACAAAAGGAGATCTATTTTTAGGTGGAGAAGGAGATGAAGCAATGGCTTCCACTAGAGGATTTCTTGCACCTTTGCAAGGAATTCCTAAGGATCTTCCATATGAAGGACATGAGCAACATGTGTCTTTGATAAAATACAATGAGACAAAACAAAGGAGGGGTCACCTAGCTGACCCACTATCAGAAGATTGGGTAAATGCTCCAAGCAGAGGCACTCTTACATCACTAAGAGGGGTCTCCAAGTTTCAGGAGGCTTCCACACAAAAATCAGAGGTGAACTTGCACTGTGGAAGAAAGAGAATGTTGATCCCATATAATAAGCATGGGAGAAAGAACCATGAGGCATCATTGTCTTGTGGAAAACCACCTGGGAGACCACCTAATTCAGATTTGGTGAAAGGTGTCCCACATCTTGATGCTCCACTCATGAGTTCGGGGAGGATTGGAGCATTAGAAGACAAGGCCACAGTGCTGGGAGGCTTGGGTAAGCTCAAGAAGAAGGGAGATCTTGCTCCCTTATCATCACCACCCACTCTCATATCTGGATCTACACTGTGGGAAGAGGAAGATGGGAGGATCAACCTTCCAACATACACCCTCGACATAGGATATGTCAAGGAGGAGATTAGTAACATGGCAGACATTTCTATTGATGCATCATGTGCATTGTCACTATTGAGTAGTCTAGATCTTTATTGGAAATCCCAAATTATAGTGGATTATTCCAAGGATCTACACGCTTGTATGATACTTGACGACCAGCTAGATGGAGAGGGCTATTTATTCCAAGAGGAGGTCATATATCATCATGGTAGGGTCTTCTTGTCTAGCGCTTCCTAGCTCAAGCAGGAGATACTACAAAGAGCTTACAAAGAATTCTATTTCAGCCATATGTACTCCACGAGGATCTACAACATCATCATGAGAAGCTTTGATTGGAAGGGCTTGAAAGAAGAGTTGTATCATCATTTTGAAAGATGCATGAAGTATGTGTAGTTGGGGCAGCAATATGACTCCATGAAGGAGTTATTTCAGCCATCTCTTCCTTCTTTGGGAAGAGGAGAAGGATCCATGCACAACTCCATGTGTATGAGAGGTATTGATGGTGAGGCCATGGCTCCAAGGAGGAGTCATATATCATGTAAAATTCATGGCAGAAAGTGGGCCACTCAAGTTTCTAAATTTTGCCACTCCCTTGATGAAAAAAGGGAGATTCTTTATCATGATGGGTGCTTCCCTAAGGCACCAAACTTATCTCACACTTTCAGCCAAAGTGAGATGGTGTTGGTGAAGAAATAGGTCTCGCAGGCAAGATCTAGGATCAGAGATTGGGGCTAACAAGGGAATCCGTTGTAGTCTAGAACCATGCCGACATTATCACCCTACTCTGGAGAGCAGAGAGTCTCACTAGAGGCGTGCCGCAACCACATGTAGAAGGGGACTAGATCGATAGTGGTGGAAGGATCCACAATTTATGATTAATATAGAAGCGATTGCATAAATATCATCATATATGGAAGAAAATTCAGAAGATTGAGTAGATACTAAGAAAATAAAATTTTAAGACATCACAAACATTATGAATGCATGTAACTCATATAATAAGACAACAACCTACAAGTATATTGATAACTTTCAGCCAGATCCACAGTTACATCACTTCCACAGGAAGAGCTTACAATTCTGTTATAGATGTCTCATAGGACAGAAAGATAGATAAGAGAAGCCTAGGAACTACAAATATATCATGCTCGAAATAGATCTCTCCTGCAGCATCCACTCGATCCTCTCCAATCACTCTACATTCATCTCTCTTCTTTCGGTCGGGTGATGGCTATTTATTCACCCATCATCGCAACCGCTAGTTCCTCTTGTGTTCTTCTTTAGCTGCTTTCGGCTTCTCTCTTTTTGTCTATGATTTCTACTCTCTGTCTTCTGATGTATCTTTTCTTCATCTGCTCTTATGCATCCAATTTCTTCAGCTGTCTCCTATTCCCCCGCAACCTCGGTAGCTCCGCTACTCACCGTAGTTGCAGCTTGGTTGCGACTGCCATGTGTCGATCCGCAACCAAAAAATATGCTCTTTATTCAAAATTCAAAACAAGGGCCCCAACAGGCCCTGACCATAGTTTCTTGACTCGTCTCAAGTCAATCACAAATCACTGTCTCTATTTCCATTGCCCCACTAGACCCCGTGCCCTGTTCTTGCTATACACCTTCAGTCTGCTGCCCAAACAAGGGCCCCAACTCCGGGACCTTGCTGAATTCTGGAAGCCTTAAGCTCATTGAAGGTCCATCAAACATGGAAAGCCTATAACAATGCATCTATCTATGACGACAATCTTGGTGACAACTTGCCTCCTCGATGAGCAGCTGGTATGTGTTAATGTAGAATCCTTTGTCGAAGTGTGTGAAAAAGGACCACTTTACGCTCGCATAACTAATAGCCCTAACCAAAAAAAGTGGCTGCCAATATCTTCAGATCTGCAGTTAGTTGATCAAGAAAAGAGCTGCAAAAAACCAGATCTATGCATGGAAAGACATTAAGCAGTTAAAATAAGGGTTTGCTCCATAATAGACAAGACAAGAACAATTTTTGAAAGAATTTTTGTATTAAGGGCACCTGGGAGGAAAACAAGAAGGCGTATCCAATTCTCCTCGGTGGGATGGGTTCTTGGAAGTCCTCAGCACTTCAGATCTAAGATCTCTCTCTCTTGTTGGTGTAGAAAACCCAATGCAAAGAATAGAGCTCAAAGGGAGCTCACACAGCAAATAATGGAAAAATGTGACCAAGTGTATAGATCCAGAGTGATCTAATAGGCAACAAAAGGTGAAGAATGGTAAGAAAAACCCTCCTATTTATAACAAAATATTGGGTCATTCTAGATCTTGGTGCATGATTAAAATAATGTTAACCAAATCTAGATCCACCTTTTGTGGAATATTTTATTATATTTGTTGGAGGGAAAAAGTATTTGAATTGGGTCAAATCCCTTTATTTGTCAAAAATAAATAAATAAATGATTTATTTATCTTTTTAAGGAAGTGGTTGAAAGATAATCAAATAAATAATGATTTATTTAATTATTTGTGAGTGATTTGGTCATATTTAACAAGGAATATTATCTAAATAAGATTTAAATAATTATTCCTAGAAAATAATAAGATAAATAAAGGTTTATCTAATTAATTTCTTTGTTTTTGAGTTAAACATGACTGGGAATAATAATTAAATTATGGTTTAATTAATTATTCCATGAGGAAAATCAAACAAATATAGGTTTGTTTAATATTTCCTTTTGGGGTTTCCTGTTTAGACCATAAACAACCTAATAAATGTAGTTTATTAAGTTATTTTACATAGTGAAAGCAATTTTACTTAGGGTAAAATTGGTCTTACATGGTGTACTTGGGTCCATCTAATGATATTAGGTTAGATGACCAAAAAATGGTGTAACAGATTGCCCCCCAGCGTGCGAGTGTTAGGAGCAAATCGTATGACCGAAGTACGTTGTAAGAACTCAATCACCAGACATCAAAAGGGAAGTCAGAGAGAGAAATGTAAGGTAGACTAATGTGCTGAAGAACTAGACCCTGAGGAGACGAGACTTGCAGGTGCAACAAGTCGCTTTTTATGAGAGGGTACCTGTGCTGAAGGCGGCGGGGGAGGCATACCTATGCCCGCCGAGACAAAGTACAAAAGAATAGTGTGTCCAGTAAACAAGGGACCGAACCATAAAATATAGCTGGCATAATCATGAGCCAGATAAAAATACAATGAGGAATCCCACATACATGATGTGCCTGGGATAACAGCCAGGACTTGTACAATAATATCTGAGTACATGAGATACAAATACAACCCAAATGCCCCCTGTAAATGGGGA
>JAXQQM020064098.1:0-60106 GCA_034641835.2 Pinus albicaulis
TTTGACATGTAACTTTGGCTTATTTTTATCTATTCTAGAAGATTCACTCTCAAAAGGGTAAAAAATCATGTAATGGATCAGTTTCCACTCTTTTAAAGGCAAGTTGTTAGCTGCCTAGATTGTAGTTCCATGATTAGAATTGGTTGAAACTGATCCCTGAAGAGGGAATTCGACCCCTAGAGGTGGGGAAAGGTGTTAGAGTGATCTATATATTGTAACTTCTCAATCATTTTCAGAGGTTGGAGAGGTTGGACTCTTGGGATACTTTTGATACTATTGTACATACTTTCATATTTTGGCTAAGGAAAGATCAGGGGTTTTGCGGCACTTGTTGGGATCCTTGTGGTGTTCTGTTCTTGATGGTGTTTCTTCTTTGTTTACTGTAAGCTTCTTCATGTTTAATGTATGCCATCCTTTCATTATGCTTCTCAACTAAATTGAATGAGTGAATAAGGTTGAATCCATTGTTTACAGTGCTTAGCCTTTGAATTCAGTTAGTTCTATATGTTTTCAGCTGTTTGGAGAGGATCCAAGTTCTTCTTTGCCCTCTTCAGCTCCTCGTCGGTCTAATCTATCCATATATTCAATCAAAAGCATCAAGACATTCACCTACCTCGCCCCAACTTGAAATCTGCAAAGGTCTGACCTTATCCCCGGACCCAAAATTTGTTTTCCCATTTCTCCAGCGAAAACCCAAAAAACCAAAAATCAAACATACCTATCTCTTTACTAGCCTAAAATCAGTTCTTATTGTAAGTCATCTCGCATCCTATTGCTTATTTTCTCGAGATTGATGGAGAGAGCCCTCTCCTGTCCTCGTAGGGCTAGCTACGAGGCTGAGCGTGGTTTGATGTAGCCTTGAGTTTTACTTCATTTCAGCCTGAGGTAGATTTGAGTGCTAACATAGTGGCGACCATACTGGGAAGATCTCAATGGTTTGCTTGTTGATGTGTTTGTTCCATGAGTCTTAGACGGAGTCTGAAGTCACGCCAGGTAGCTTTCGAAACGCTTTTGCTATGCATAAGCGGTAGTAGATAAACGCTGCTTCAGTCGATCTCCGGTAAGCTTGTGAGTGCAGCACTTGATTTGTAAATCACCCCAGTATACTTATTCGTTCTAGACCCTTTGGATGATAAAATCAGTTCTTATTGTAAGTCATCTCGCATCCTATTGCTTATTTTCTCGAGATTGACGGAGAGAGCCCTCTCCTGTCCTCGTAGGGCTAGCTACGAGGCTAAGCGTGGTTTGATGTAGCCTTGAGTTTTACTTCATTTCAGCCTGAGGTAGATTTGAGTGCTAACATAGTGGCGACCATACTGGGGAAGATCTCAATGGTTTTCTTGTTGATGTGTTTGTTCCATGAGTCTTAGACGGAGTCTGAAGTCACGCCAGGTAGCTTTCGAAACGCTTTTGTTATACATCAGCGGTAGTAGATAAACGCTGCTTCAGTCGATCTCCGGTAAGCTTGTGTGTGCAGTACTTGATTTGTAAATCACCCCAGTATACTTATTCGTTCTAGACCCTTTGGATGATTGAGTCTAGAAGTCGAAAGGCTAAAAATAATTGACTGTGTTCCTTGAAATTTATCCCGAGAAGATCAATACACTGGCTTCAAGAAGGAATACTAGGGCGAATCCTGACCCCGATCCACCAACAATATTTGAAAATCCAAATTTGATTCCGAGGACCCTTAGAAAACAAGGAAGTCAAGAAAGTTCTGAAAGAGAAAGTCAAGTGAGTTTTGGGAGTTCTAGATTGCTTACCCGATCTGCATCCTGTCCTGTGAAAATCATATATGTTGATGAAATCCCTTTTGATGCACGGTTTGAAACATCCTTGTTTGTAAATTTTTCCGAAACTGAATTGTCAAGATTAGTTCCAGATCCATTGTTTACTGAAGATTTGCAATATAGATTTGTTTCACATTACCTGGATAGACAGTTGAAAAATTCTATTGTGGATACTAACACTCCTGAATTCACTGAATCTGCTTCACAAATTCTTGAACCATCTGAAATTGCATCTAGTTCACGGATCCCTACTGAGCCTCCCTTTATCCCTACCATTCCGGTTCAGCCTGAGCTTTCTGATCAGCAATCAATAGTAATTTCTCCTCCGTCTCCACTGAATACATCTCGCAGACCTACTGCTCCTAGTCCTCTTGTGTCTCCTCGACAACAGATTGTCATCAATCCACCACGAGCTATGGCTGCTCGTTTTGCACCTCTTGTGTTACCATAGCAGTTGAATGATATGCCTGCAGACTATCAGAGCAAGATCCCAACATTTGATGGCACTCCACAGAGTCTTCCTGCACAACAGCATGTAGACAATATGGCAGATTTCTTTGATCGTTTCGAGATTGATGAAGAGAATGTGAGTATGAGGCTTTTTGTGCAAACCTTTGGAGGAGAGGTAAGGAAATGGTTTAGAGCCTTGCCGCAAAGAAGCATCGATACATTGGCAGAACTTCAGAGGCAGTTTTTAGACCGATGGGAGATGAAAAAGGATCCGCTGCAGATTACTTTAGAATATACAAACCTCAAACGTAATCCTGGTGAGTCTGTTCAGGATTATATCATTAGATTCAATACGGTGTATAATGCTATTCCAGATGACTTGAGACCGTCTAAAAAGTCTGCTCTCCTTAAATTCCCGGATGGCTTTGATCCGGAGATGGCTTATTCCCTTCGTGATAGAGATCCACCTACTTTAGAAGATATGCAGAAGGTCGCTGTTAGTGTTGAGGCAAATCTGAATGATAAAAGGGCACGGTTGAAAGCGGAGAAAAGAGTGACAATAAAGGAAGAGCCTTCCACATCTATATCAGAAGAGCACTTGATTCGTGAGGTGGAAAAATTGCTTAAAAAGGTGAATCTCGACAAATCAGAAACACAGTTTCGAAATCCAAATTTACGTGGCCAGCAGCAGCCACAATTCAGAATTAAGCAGCGTGAACAAAGAGCTCAAGAGCCAGCAGCCCAACAGCAGATTAAGACACCTCTTTTGCAAAATTTTGTGAGTCATGATTCCGATGATGATGATGATGTATCAGGTGAGCAAAATCATTTTTTCACTCCCGATGATTTTCCTATCTATATCACTGAGGATGAAGAATATGGAGAAAGTTCAGTTGTTCAGAAAGATGAGGATTTCATCCTAACAAATGATGCTGATTTAGAGGAAGAGTCAGATGAATACCAAAGAGGATATATGAATGCATTGACTGCTCAGCAGAAACAATATTCATTGAGAAATCGAGATGTGCCCATAAATCCCATTCAAAAAAGAAAAGAAGCTTCAGCACCGAAGATGGATTCACCGATACCACAAAAGAAAGGGAAAGAGACAATTGATCCAGCAGCTAGTAAAGTATCATCAGCAGAGAAGGTAAATCAGTCAAACATAGTGAAAGACAAGGCTGAAAAGAAGGAAGTTCCGGTTAAAGAGGTTGAGAAAGTTTCAACATTTAGTTTGGAAAATGAAATTTCCAAACTGAAAATATCTATTCCTTTGACGGAAATCATGAAGAACAACAGCTACCGTAGTCAAGTCTCCAAAATTATGAACTTTGATCCAATGATTGACACAGTAAATGTTGAGGATGATCAGCCGGAATTGATTTTTGGGCCTGCATTAAATGGTGAGTCTCCTGACAGTAATGTTCCTCCTTTTTACATCAGTTTGAGGTTGCACGAATATATATTGCACAATGCTATGCTCGATTCAGGTGCTTCGCACAATTTGATGCCAAAGGCGATCATGGAAAAGTTGGGATTAGACATTAGAAGAGAATATCATGATTTGTATTCATTTGATTCCAGCCGGGTAAAGTGTATAGGACTCATTAAATATTTGGTTGTAAGTTTAGATCAAATCCCAGCGAAGAATGTTTTGATGGATGTAGTGGTTGCTGACATTCCTCCACGATTCGGGATGCTTCTTGCAAGATCTTGGGGGGCAAAGTTGAAAGGTACACTTCAGTTAGATTTCTCTTATGCTACAATTCCAGTCTTCGGTCAAATGAGAAAGTTATATCGAGAGCAGAAGATGAAATACATGATAACTAGCAAAGAGAAGCCAATCAATCATCCTGTGAATTATGTACATACGGATTTAGAGTCGTTTGTGTTGCTTGCTGATAGTTTTAATGATATAGAAAGTCAATTAGTTCAGGCAGAAGACATACCAGAAATCAATGAGAATTTTAGAGAGGTTTTACAAAAATAAAGAAGAGAAAAACAAGTTGTTATGGAACAATCAGCTGAAGACAATGGGCAGCAAACAGGAAAAACAGAGCCGGTACAGTTTTAGCATTTAGAGGACGATGAAGATGGTCTTTGGACCATGGATTTTGATGGCGTAGTGGGCAGCGATGGTGCTGGGATTGGTGTGTGGATTCGTAGTCCATTTTCCGCTCCTGATAGAGTTCCGAGCAATGTGAGAGTGTGTTCTTACAAGCTTGCATTTGATTGTTCTAATAATGAAGCGGAATACGAGGCTCTTATTGCTGGCCTTAAGATTCTTAAGAAGCTGAAAGCGAAGAGGATTGCAGTATATGGTGATTCAGAGTTAGTGATAAAGCAAGTTAAAGGTGAGTTTCAGGCTAAGCATCCTCGCATGAGGGCTTACCGAAATGCAGTTTTAGACATTCTGAAGTTATTTTCTGATCATACTTTGACATGTGTGCCCCGCATACAAAATGGTGTTGCTGATGGACTTGCTAAGGCAGCAAGAAATCTTAAAATTCCAATGAATTCCAGCAACAAGTTCGAGATACATGTGAAACACCGGCCCACCGTTCCAGACAATCAGCGATGTTGGCAAGTCTTTGAGGATGATGAGGAGATTAGTGACTTTCTGCAGAACAAGGGTAAGTTTAAAGATACCTCTATAGATACAGAATTTGATGATGGTAGTGATGACATACAAATAAATCAAATGGAAGTGCTGCAACTTAAGGATAACATCATTCCTAAGGGATTGATTCCTTTGGAAGAGTTGTTTGATCAAGATGATGTAGCCCACAAATCGACATTGAGGCCAACAGAAAAAGGTGTCGAAGAGGTAAATATTGGGACAGCTGAGAATCCCAAGATGGTAAAATTGTCAAAGTCATTGTCACCAAAGGTAAAAGCAGAATATGTGAAATTGTTGTCTTCATTTTCTGATGTGTTTGCGTGGGATTATTCAGATCTTAAAACATATGATACCAACATTATTCAGCATACTATCCCCATCAAACCAAATCAGAAGCCTTTTCGTCAAAATTTGAGGAGGATCAATCCAAAGCTGCTACCATCAATCGAAAAAGAGGTAAATAGGTTGTATAAGTCAGGAATCATTGTGCCTATTCGATTTTCAGATTGGATATCAAACTTGGTTCCCGTGAGAAAGAAGACAGGTGAGATCCGTTTATGTATTGACTTCAGAAATCTGAATAAGGTATCATTAAAAGACAATTATCCGCTGCCAAAAATGGATCATATATTGCAGCGAGTAGTTGGAGCATCAAGGATTTCACTACTCGACGGATACTCATGTTATAATCAGATTTTAGTGCAGGAAGATGATCGTGACAAGACTGCGTTCACAACTCTTTGGGGAACATTTCATTATGCAAAGATGCCGTTTGGTTTAAAGAATGCAGGCGCTACCTTTCAGCGTGCAATGAACATGGCTTTTGCCAACGAGAAAGATGTGTTTTTGGTTGTTTACCTTGATGATTTAACTGTGTTTTCCAATTCTGATGAGGAACATTTATATCATTTGAAAATTGTTTTCCAGAAGTGCAGAAAATATGGCATTTCGCTGAATCCGAAAAAGAGCCTTTTCGCCATGGATGAAGGAAAGCTCATTGGCCACATCATATCGAAAGATGGCATTCGAGTTGATCCTGCACGTGTTGAAGCCATACAGCAGATTGAACAGCCCCGGAACAAGAAAGAAATACAGTCATTTAATGGTAAAATGAATTTTCTGCGTCGTTTCATTCTAAATCTTGCAGAACACCTTAGAGAAATCACGAACATGTTGAAAAAGGACAGTCAGGTAAGGTGGACAGAAGAGGCGGTAAAGTCATTCAATTTGGTAAAGATAGCTCTTTCCTCAGCCCCTATTTTAATCAGCCCGGATTACACACAGGACTTCATTTTATTTTCTTTTGCTTCTGAGCACACATTGGCAGCTGTTTTGATGCAAAAAAGGGACGGAGTTGAGAAGCCCATTGCTTTCTTCAGTCGGATCATAAGAGATGGAGCATTGAAGTACAATATCATTGAGAAACAAGCACTTGCGCTTGTAAAGGCCTTGAAGGATTTCCGTGTGTACATATTGCATTCCCACATTACAACATACGTTCCTAACGCAGCAGTTAAAGATGTTTTGGTACAGGCAGATCCAGAGGGAAGAAGGGGTAAGTGGATCGCTGCGTTGTTAGAATACGATGTGGAGATTAAACCAACCAAGCTGATCAAAGGACAAGGACTCGCCAAGCTCATGGCTGAAACAAATCTGCATGCTCTAGACATAAATTTGATGGCTGCCATGTCTGATGAAGATGAAGAAAGTACGTCAGCTCAGGTATCCGATATTTTTGTTTCTTCCCCTTGGTATGCTGACATTTTATACGTGCTACAGAATTTATCTCCACCGCCCGGGATGCTTAGAAATAAGAGTAGAACATTGAAGTTAAGAGCTGCTAAATTCTGCATTATATTGGAAAGACCCTGGAGGTATGTTGTTGAATTGTTTAGTAGAAGAGGAAGCTCAAAAAGTTTTGGAGGATTTTCACAAAGGTGACTGTGGAGGTCATTTGTTTTGGAAGACCACAGCGAATAAGATTCTAAGGGCAGGGTATTATTGGCCTTCTTTGTTTTCTGATGTGTTTAAGGTTGTTAAAAATTGTCATGAGTGTCAAATTTTCGAAGGGAAGCAGAAACTACAGCCTTTGCCTCTAAAACCAATTGAAGTTAGTGCACCATTCCAGCAGTGGGGATTAGATTTTATCGGGGAAATTCACCCAGCATCCTTCGGACAGCATAGATGGATCTTGACAGCTACGGACTACTTCACGAAGTGGATTGAGGCGATTCCCACTCGACAGGCCACAGATGCGGTAATTATTTCTTTTCTTGAAAACAATATTCTGTCACGTTTTGGCTGTCCTAGTAAAATAATCACAGATAATGCAGCAGCTTTTAAGTCTAAGAGGATGGTTGACTTTTGATTTAAGTAAAATATTACCTTGGGAAATTCGACCGTCTACCATCCGCAAGGAAATGGCTTGGCAGAATCTTCAAATAAATCCTTGGTGAATATCATTAAGAAATCGCTGGAAATCAACAAAAAGGCCTGGCACAAGAAGTTAGTGAATGCATTGTGGGCTGATAGGGTAAGTCAGAAAAATTCTATTGGCATGTCTCCTTTCGAGTTGGTGTATGGAACGGATACGGTTTTTCCTACTTCACTTGCTGTCCCGGTGGTCAAATTGCTTCAGGAGGCTGAGAGTGAGGAAGATCCTATGCAGTGGAGGATTAATCAGATGATTCATTTACAGCAGACACGAGAGGAGGTATTTCAAAATACTTTCAAGTTGCAGGAGCGCATAAAGAAGATCTACGACAGAAAGGCGAAGGCAGATAAGTTTCAGTTGGATGAGGTAGTTTTGAAATGGGACGCTCGGAATGAAGATAAGGGAAAACACGGCAAATTTGAAAATCTGTGGAAGGGTCCTTTTAAGATTGCAGCGTATCGGGGTCAGAATGCATTTCTTCTTAAAGAAATGAATGGAGATGATTGTCCTGGAGGACCGATCAATGGTCGGTTGCTGAAACGATATTATTTCTGAGTACTTGCTGCTGATCTCATTGTCATTGTATATATCATTTTACTTTTGTTTCGTTGCAAGTGTGCACTGATCTCTCATCTTCAGTCTGGGGCCCAGAGCGAAGGCTATAATTCTGGAGATAGAGGTTGGTTAGTTTGAAATTGTCAAGTTAGTTTTATCAGTCTTTTAAGTTTCAAAGTTAGGTCAGTTTTAAAGTCATGTCAGTTTGGTCGAATTGCAGTCTGTCTTTAGTCAAATCTGCAGTCAATAAAATGTCCAAAGTTTGTTTTATCAGTTGAAATAATGATTCCATCGCCCAATGGATGAAAGGCACTGTCTGACTCCCCCAGAGATCTGCCGTTCTTGGCATCTCCATGGAGCCACCATCCCCATTGGAGCCAATGTTAGAGTCGGCCCTTACAGCCCTCCGTCAGTGATCATTTCATCTTTTGCATATTCATTTTTAGGTGTCTCGCTTGTTCCACTTCGTTGCATTTCACTAGGAGCATGCCATGGACTGACGAAGGGGTCTGTTGTCTTATGTTTCCTCATGTTTACACCTGCAGTGCTATTTTAAAAATTTCCTCAAAAAATCACTCAAAGTCATTGTCATTTTATTTTTGGTCATTAAAATGTCAATAAGTGTCTTTGGTCCTAGTGTCTAGGGTTTTTGAGTCATTTGTATACCAGTCATAAAGCCTGCAGGGTGAGGAAGGTTCCGCATATTGTGATTTTTTGTTTTATTATCATCAGCATTTTAAAAAAAAAAAACATTTCTAGTCCAAAACTCTGTTTTGGAACTAGAAATTGTTCATTATTATTTTTGTAATAAATTGTGCTTATTTCACCAAGAAGAAAATTTCAAAGCAGACCTCTGGTCTTTTCCTTAGCTAAATAGCCATACCCCTGCAAGAAGACAACAAAATCATCAAATCTGAGCTCAGAAAAGCCAAAAAGAGATTGTATTAAAAAGCCAAATGTGAAAATACAAAAACATTGTAATATGGGTTGTCAATTAGATTTGAATCAAATCTGGTTGTGGAAGATATTTGCATCATATATAAAAGCCAAACAAATTTCATTTTCACCAATCTACAGCATACAAATCGAGTTTTGGAGTTGGAGGGCCGAATTCAAGTTTTAAAACAGCGTTGACAGGGTTTTAGAGCTCGAGCGACCCACTTGGGCGCGAGCGACCCACCTGGGCAGAGCGACCCACTTGGGTAATTTTCGCAGTGTGAAATTACAACAAGAGCGACCCACCTGGGCAGAGCGACCCACTCAGAGGTGAGCGACCCACTCGTCAACAGAGGTCCGAAAAATCGTTTTGAGCGCCCAGTCTTGTTTGGGATCGCCCCCAACGGCCTTCAAACAGGTTTTTAGCAATTGCTTAATGTTTTTAAATGCGTTGGTGGCATCATTGATGATTTCAAACACTTGAAATGGAGGATTTAAACCCTAAAGTCATGGCAATATCGTTCTTCAGGGTTTTAAAATGAATATGGATGGTTGCATGAGTTTGTCTCCTATTTTATATCAGTGAAATATCCAGCCTTGCATATATTATCAAAACCATATTATTCTCATACCCATTATACCATTGTGGCCATTGCTATTACTTTACCATGTTCAAGACTTTTGTTCCATGGTGACTATGGTTATATTGTGTCTCACTGCCCAATGATAAAAACACTCTCATAACTCTGTTTCATTGCCCATTGACACTTATAACTCTGTTGTAATTGTTCATAGACAAACACATTCATATGATGCCATGCTCCCTTTGACAAGATTTGTTCAATATTCTGAAGGTTGCCTGCTCCCTTTGGTCAAAATTTCACTTGCATTTAAAACAGAGATTGTGCCTCTTTTCCAATCCATTTAAAACAGAGATATTATCATGGTTTGTTTCCTTATGGTGTTTTGACGGTGGGGATATTTGTTGGGTGTTGAAACACACATCATAACTTTGTTTTCACTGCTTTCATCTCAGTATACATAGTGCCAATAGCTTGTTCAGAGCCATGTCAGAGACAGAGTCAGAGTATGAGCTAGGGTCACGCAGTGATTCTGTGACTGAAGGTAATGTGCCACGGGGGTCTCATAAAGATAACAGAAGTGGTAATCATCGCAGAGAGGAGCCTACTTCTTTGGCTCGGTTGCAGGCATGTCCATTAGCAATGGATTGTTTTCGATATTTGTCATGTTTCAGATTTTGTGAGATGATTTCACAAACCCGGCTTCATCGTGAATTGGCCCGTCTGTTTGTTCTACATTTACGAGATGGCCGGGTAAATCTTGCCGGGGTTGATTTCATTTTGTCACCCTTGACTATTGCTCAAGCCACTGGCATACCAAACATGGGAGAGGAATGGAACAAGCGTCAGAATTTAGAGAAATTCCACTATGAGCCATACATTAAAACTGGATATATGGGTTACTTGAGCAGAGTTTTTCCATTCAGATTCTTGAGAGATGAGTATGTTGATGAAGCTCATCATTCAGTATTTTAGTTGTGAGGGCAGGTATGCTCGTATTTTTGCGTACCATATTCGTTTGTTGATGCACTTCACAAGGGTACGTATGATGAATATTCTGTATTTCATATATCGTAACATAGAGAGGATGGTGATGTTTGTGCAGAAGAAGACGAGCCCAGTGCAGCAGTACAGGAGTATATACCATTACGCTTTGATCAAGATCATAGTGTTGCATCAGTTGGCAGAGCAGGGCATCACTTGGGAGGATTTCATTTCTAGAGACTTTTTCAGAGTGCCACAGCCGCCTCCCGAGACAGTTCATGATGCAAGAGAGCCTTCACACCAGCCGGACATGCCTGAGGTTGAGCATATCAGCGCTCCTTTGGTTCGAACATATCAGCGAGGCCACAGGGCCTTATTTGCAGCGACACGGTGAGTATTATCTCCACGTGAGGTGGAAGGGGTCTTGCCGACTTCATCAGCAGAGCGAGTATTATCTCCACATGATGTGGAAGGGGTCTCGCCTTCTTCTTCAGCACAGGTACAGGTACAGGACAGGGGCAAGAGGCCCATGCATGATGAGGGCCCATCAGGAGGCCGGGACACAGATTTCACGGTCATTGATGTTGATGCGAGCTCTCCCAGCTCGAAACAGAGGGAAGTCATCCAGGAGCAAAGGGCCGAGAATGACAAGCTGAAAGATCAATTGCAGAAGGCTCAGTGGGTGATTAACTATTTGGAGCAGCGCAACAAACAGCTTGAGGATGAGCTCACATACTATGAGTTGCGTCGAATCCGTGAGGACCGACAGTGGAATCGAAAGAGACCCGGTGACATGACACCAGCTGACAGAGATACTGTACTCACACATGTGAACATCCATCTGGAGAAATTTTTGGCGAAGGCCAATCGAGACAAAGACATGCTTCGTCACATGAAAGGCCATTATTGGGCTCGCATGCATGTCTGCAAAGCGAGAATGAAGATCATGAAAAGGAGGTTGCGCAAAGCACTTAGACGGCGGAAAAGGCCTAATCCACTTCGGATTTTGGCCAAGGCTTCATTGACTGGGCAGGACACATGATGGAGGACCTCCGCTCCGAATTTGGGCAAATTCGGAGAAAATTTTGTCATTTTCAAATTTTTGGGTCAAAAAACAGGTTTTGCAGTTAAGCAGGTCGCGCACTCATGCGCTCACTTTTTTTTGGGACACTTGCTGGAGGAAATTTTTACATTTTTAGATTTTTCATGGTTAGTTATGCATCCTCAGAAGTCAACTTAGCATTTCATCAAAATCTGGATGGTCAAAAAGCTCAAAAACACCATGAAAACCACCTTGCTGCCACCTTTTGCACCAGCAGGGAGTACCTCTGGGAGAATGAGTTTTTTGAGGGTCAAATGAGCTCCAAATTCAGAAATTCTACTTGGGTTGGATAGTCAACATCCAGATCTTTCCAACGAGCTATCATGAGCTCAATTTCGATGCCGGGAAGTACCTCAAATTCAGGCTGGAAAACGCGCGACCCACTCGGCTCAAGAGCGACCCACTTAAATTTTTCCTGAATTTTCAGCTGCCAGCTCAGATTTTCGCCTAGTATGGACCAGTTTTGCTTATGGATGGAATTTTTGGGTTTTTATGATGTAAATTCATGTTTGACATGTAACTTTGGCTTATTTTTATCTATTCTAGAAGATTCACTCTCAAAAGGGTAAAAAATCATGTAATGGATCAGTTTCCACTCTTTTAGAGGCAAGTTGTTAGCTGCCTAGATTGTAGTTCCATGATTAGAATTGGTTGAAACTGATCCCTGAAGAGGGAATTCGACCCCTAGAGGTGGGAAAAGGTGTTAGAGTGATCTATATATTGTAATTTCTGAGGCATTCTACAGGTTGGACTCTTGGGATACTTTTGATATCATTGTACATACTTTTCATATTTTGGCTAAGGAAAGATCAGGGGTTTTGCGGCACTTGTTGGGATCCTTGTGGTGTTCTGTTCTTGATGGTGTTTCTTCTTTGTTTACCGTAAGTTTCTTCATGTTTAATGTATGCCATCCTTTCATTATGCTTCTGAACTAAGTTGAAAGAGTGAAATAAGGTTGAATCCATTGTTTACAGTGCTTGGCCTTTGAATTCAGTTAGTTCTATATGTTTTCAGCTGTTTGGAGAGGATCCAAGTTCTTCTTTTCCCTCTTCAGCTCCTCGTCGGTCTAATCTGTCCATATATCCAATCAAAAGCATCAAGACATTCGCCTACCTCGCCCCAACTTGAAATCTGCAAAGGTCTGACCTTATCCCCGGACCCAAAATTTGTTTTCCCATTACTCCAGCGAAAACCCAAAAAACCAAAAAACAAACATTCTTATCTCTTTACTAGCCTAAAATCAGTTCTTATTGTAAGTCATCTCGCATCCTATTGCTTATTTTCTCGAGATTGACGGAGAGAGCCCTCTCCTGTCCTCGTAGGGCTAGCTACGAGGCTGAGCGTGGTTTGATGTAGCCTTGAGTTTTACTTCATTTCAGCCAGAGGTAGATTTGAGTGCTAACGATATGACAGTCTATTCCTTTGCAGATTTGTTATTGGATCAAGAGGGTGCCTTTGGAGGTTGCTTAAGTACATCTTTAGATAATGATAAACCTCAACTCTATTTTCTCTTGAATTTACCTTTGAATTCCTATGGAAGTAATGGAATGAGAACCATGACAGTGCATTGACCTAAGAAAACCCATTTGACTTATTTGCAAGGTTTTTAGAATGGGTTTCTGACTGAAAGTTTGAATCAGGGTTTTGAATTAAGATATAGGGTTTTGACACTCTACTTATGCACCACCATCCTAGACAACTAGAAATTTTTTCTTTGCTTCAAAGGGTTTTTTAGAAAGGACCTTTGAAAACACCATTGCTTGAGGTACATGGTGAATAGGGGAAAATGTTTGGTTGACTTGGTAAGACAAGGGGTGAGAAATAGAAGGCTTAGGAAAAATGAGACAGAGGGTTATAGGCAAGGGTGAAAAATATAGAGAGAGTGAGGGACACTAGTCCAGGATGGGGTTTGATCTGGATAAACATATTTTCCATGCTTGAATAGAGAGGAGGGATAGTGGAAATTTTCTCTTTGAGGAGATTTCTAGAAGACACAATCAAAATTCTTGAATTTTGATTTGTAGAAATCTGAGACAAAGCATTTAGTCATCTAAAACAGGTGAAAATTACTGATGACTAACAGTGGCTCCACTTGGGGAGGGAAGCTCCTTTTCAGGAGGTGTCTAGAATTTCAGATCTCTAGTTTATGAAGACCAGTGCCTCATCCATTGGGCGGATTCTCTCTTTTCTTTTGTTGATGCTTTCCCTGAAATAGTAATTTTGAAAATCTAAATGCATGATTAGCTCAACTTCGCCTTTACTTACCCAACCTACTTGCCTAACATTTTTTCTTCCTTGGGTGCACTTGAATAGGCAAACCCATTGATATTTTATTTTGAAAATGGAAACAAACTATCTACTTCTACACTTATCTCTTTCGAAAGTTCAAATTGAGTTGTTGAACTCCTTTGATTCTCTACCTATTCTACTCAACTGTCAAGGTTAAAATTTTTGACAGGATTTATTCACTAAGCTAAAAACATGAAATTGAAAACATGACTAAATCAAGATTAGACAATCTGATTTATCATGGGTTTGTGGCATAAAAACAAGCTGAACATAAATGTTATTTTTGTACAAAATAAGACTAGAAATATCAGGGCTAAGATGCATAGTTTGCTATTCATCCCTATTTTTCTCCTTGGTTCTGTTTTGAGCATGTGGAACCAGTATCTCTCCTAATCGATTTTATTTGACAAGTAAAGTTTGAATAATTTGACCAACATTATTTTCACTAACTTATCAACAGTAAATTTAAAACATATTCAGCTATGATTAGGCTAGATAGCTGAACAAGACATCATTTTGCACTAGTAGTGGCATTTAGACTTGCACACTTTTAATATTAGTATTTTTTTGGGTATGGGGCTGTACCTTTCTTAGAATCTGCCCTCTTTTTCTACTTTTCTTATTTTTTTGTGTTATCTCTCTTTTTGAAATTTTCTTCAAACCATGGTATGTACAATGAGTAAAAATTAAAGCTAGGAATCTTTGCAGAAGTAGTGTTTTAGTGTCCTGCCATTGACAGGACCTCCAAATGTTTCAATTCCATCAGGTTTTTGTAAAAAGAAGGCATTGTTTCCTATAGCTGAACTGATAATGAATGGATTTTTCCACAAGTTTTCAAACTTACCATGTTTACCTTTGTCTTCTCTCCTTGAGTCCCATTTCAGCACTTTATCTCCAATCTGGAAATAATTGTATTTGGTTCTTCTGTCAAAGATTTTCTTTATATTTTCCTATAATAACTGTGTCTTTTTTTACACCTCCTCTCTTGTCTGATGTAAATGGATAGTTTGGTTCAGTCTCCTTTGCATGTCATTTTCTTCTGATTGTACTTCTTATAATAGTTTCATTACTGGGACTCCCAAAGATGTTGGGAAAATGGAATCCATGCCATACACTAATTGATAGGGAGACATGCTGATGATTTCTTGGTGATTAGTCTATCAGCCCATAGTGCATGCACTAGCTTTTCATGCCATGCCTTTTGATTTTGTTCCAGAAGTTTCTTAATGATACTAACCAGGCTTTATTGGAGGACTCAACCAACCCATTACCTTGAGGGTAATAAGCCGTGGAATGTCCTAATGTGATGTGATATTTATATCAGAAGTCAACCATTATTTTGGATGTAAAGGCGACTGCATTGTCAGTAATTATTTTCCTAGGGCAACCGAATCTAGACAGAATTTTGGTCTCAAGAAATTTGATAATGTCTGAAACGGTGGCATTCCTAGAGGGGATGGATTCTATCCATTTGGTAAAGTAATCAGTAGCGGTGAGGATGCATTTGTGTTGGGCAGATGAAGAAGGGTGGATCTCTCCAATGAAGTCTAAACCCCACTTTGGAAATGGAGCTTCAACGATGATCAGATGCAAAGACAAAGGTAAAATATTTCTCTCGCCATCAAAGATTTGACATTTATGACAAGTCATGACTAGGTTGTGGGTGTCGGGAAAAAGGGTAGGCCAATAGTAACCAGCTGTAAGGACCTTGTTAGCTGTGGTTTTCTAATAAACATGCCCCCCACATTCTCACTCGTGCATTTCATACATGATTTTTCTTGCATCATCCTCAAGCAAACCAGTAGGATTTTTCCAGTATAGAGCTCCATCTAAAATGCAGAATTTTAAAGATTTTTGTTTCAAGAACCTTGCTTTTGTCTTTGATAAGGTAGGAGGAGAATTAAGATAGAAAAGCACATAAAGAATATCAGCATACCAAGGTGAATTTAAAATTACTTATTCAACATGAGGAGCTGTGCATTATTTATTTTCTTCTAAAGAGTCAACAAAATTCATATCTAATGCTTGTAGATTTGTTTCAACCATGAGTTTTGGAAGTCCTTTTCCTTTAACCAGTTTAGTGGGTTTGATTTCTAGATCATATTCTAAAATAATAGAAATCCACTTTCCCCTTTTACCATCGGGATCTTGATTTAAGATATCTTTGACAGTTGTGTGTGGAACGAAAGCAATAATATGAGAATGCAAGATATAAACTCTGAAGTCTTTCAGTGATTTTATTAATGTGAAGGCCCATTTTTCCATGATGTTATATTTTAGGGGAGCATCCCTAAGGGCTTTGTTGAAGAAGGCTATGGTTTTTTCTTGCCCCGTCACATTTTTTTGTAATAACACTGCGGCCACAGTATGTTTAGATGCAAATGAGAAAATATAGAAGTCTTTGGTGAAATCAGGACTTATCAGAACTGGTGTTTGGGTAAGTGCTTATTTAACCAGTTCGAAAGATTTTTTGGCTTCCAAAGTCAACTTAACTCCTACCTCTTTTTTTAGCATGTTTGTAATATTTCTCAAGAGTTCTGCAAGGTTGGGGATAAATCTTCTCAGGAAGTTGATTTTCCAAATAAAGGATTGCAATTCCTTAGTGTTTCTGGGATGGCTGATTTGCAATATGCCTTTCATTCTTTTGGGGTTTATTTTGATTCCATCTTCAGAGATGATGTGCCCGAGGAGTTTTCCTTCCTCGATACCAAACAATGTTTTCTTGGGATTCAAAGACAGACCATATTTCCTACATTTTTTGAAAACTTTTCTAAGGTGGACCATGTGCTCTTCATCGGTTTTAGAGTAAACATTGATGTCATCAAGGTAAATAACTATGAATTAGCCTACGTATTCTGAAAAGGCTATGTCCATGGCCCTTTGGAAGGTGGCCCCCACATTCATCAACCCAAATGGAATTTTAACATACATGAATGTACCCCACGGTGTGGTGAAGGAGGTTTTGTGCTGATCACTTGGGAATACTAGCACTTGGTTATAACCGGAAAAACCATCAAGTAGTGAGATCCTCTTCGAGCCAACTACCTTATGAATTATGTGGTCCATTTTAGGCAAAGGATAATTATCTTTCAAGGAGGACCTATTCAAGTTTCTAAAGTCAATGCAAATTCCGATTTCTCTTGTTTTTTTCCTAACTGACACAAGGTTAGAAACCCATTCGAAGTATCTGAGAGGAACTATTATCCCGATGTCATACATCTTTTTGATCTCTTGTTCAACTAGAGGTAATAAGGCAGGGTTTATTATTATTAACTTTTGTTTGAAAGGTTTCTGGTTATCCTTGAGAGGGATTTTGTGTTGAATAATGCTTGTGTCATAAGATTTTAAAACTTGGTACCCCCATGCAAACACATATTTAAACTCTTTGAAGAGCTCAATGTATTTCTGTTTTATGTGAGGAGGAAGGGTTTTAGAAAGTTTGATCATTTTAGGTTCCCTAGTGTTTCCTATGTTTTATTCCTCTACATCGGCCTCAGTAGACTCTATCTTTGGTTTCTTAGCCACATCATTAAAATCCAACAACTCTTCCAAAGGTGCAAGGCCTCTTGGTAATGTGTCATTCTTATAGTGTAAGACTTCAAGGTCTCTTTGGTCTAGGTCCTCACACATCTCAACTTTATAAGGATGTGTGATCACATTTTTATTAGCAAAAGAGGGCAACTTTGTTTCATGATTTCTATCTTTAGCAGGGTCATCTTTCTCATGTTCCAAGCTAGGTTTGGTCAATGTAAATTCATTCCTATATTGTAGGAAATCATCAATTTGTTCATCACCCTCAAATACCTACTAATGATCAAATTTGTCGGGTACTGTAGGGCCAATTTTTACTTTGATAAGGTTCTGTTTATTTGCAAGTGATATTTGGCAATTACTGGCAGCAAAGGCAAGCTCATTGGCAAGGCTATTTTTGGCTCTAGGAATGTAGGTGAGCTCATATTTCTCGAAAGTCTTGAAGAGGTCTAGGGCTGAATTTATGTATTCTATTAATCTTGGGTTCTTGGATGAGTATTCACCTTTGATCTCTTTAATGACCAGCTCTAAATCTTCCTGGGCTAATATTTTCTTAGCCCCTAAGTCTTTAAGCAAGTGTAAACCGAGGAGGAGAGCCCCATACTCTGCAATGTTATTAGTAAATTAAAATTCCAACATGTAAGAATGGCCTTCGTTTGTGCTATGTATCCAAACATCAACCCCTGAACCGGCCTTGCCACATGAACCATCAAGGCTCATGTTCCAAAGTGTTTCTATTTCATGTTTACCACTGAGTTGTTGTTCAGGGTTGATAAAGTTTTGTTTATCATTTTGCTCATTTGAGGGTGAATATGAGTGTTTTGGTGGGCCTAGCTCTTTCTCCCTTCCTTTTACTTGTGTGTTAATCTCATGCTCATTATAAAAGATAAATGAATCCAAATCTGAATGTATGGAATAAACTAGGGTGTTGTTTGGCCTATCTAGGCTGCTCACCATATATTTCATGTGGGTTTCTCAGTATAGTATTTTTGTTTGGTTAAAAACCAGGATAGTAGCATAAGACATGTCAAGTTGGAGGTTTCCTAGAAGTTTAGCTCCCTAAGATCGGGAGAAGAGCATGCCATATTTAGGGGGAATGTCAGCCACAACTATATCCATGACTAGGTTCTTGGCAGGGATTTGTGCCATATTGACACATAAGTCCTTGATCATTCCTAAGAATTTAACTTTTCTTGAATAAAAGGAATACAAATATTTATAGGGCATGGTCATTTCTAGGCCCAATATTTCCATAACTACCTTTAGCACGAGGTTGTGAGAAGCACCAGAGTCTAGCATGGCATTATGTAGGATTTTTTCGTGTATGTTTAGGCTAACATAGAATGGGAGAATGGCTCCTTCCTGGTATTTTCCATCTACTTTGGGTCCAAACAACAAATCGGGTTTATCATATGTCAAATTCAGAGTGTTGGTATCATTTCCTATGTTCAATAATTTCAAGACTTGGGAGCGGTACATATACTGAGTTACCAGTTCAGTGAGAGGGATGGTTATTTTTATTTTTGCAATATCTCCTTCAAAACCAAAGGGTACTTGAGTTTTAGACATATTTACATTAGTTTTATTAGCCACAAATTTCTCCACATTTTTAATTCGCTAATTTTGATTTTGGGCTTTGGTAATTAGAGTTTTCTCAGGGTCACTAGCAGAGGTGCTAGGAAAGCTTGCGCCAATACTTGATTGGCTGGTTTTATTTGTGTTGGGATCATATTTCTTAGCCATGGTATTGTTATTGTCTATTGTTATTTTAAGAATATTTTTAGGATTTTTCTTAACAACAGTGTCTGAGTTGTTTTTCCTGGAGTTTTCTTAGTTTTTCTTACTCCTAAGATCATATTTCCTATGAACTTCCATTATGGCATTTTCTAATCCCAATTCATAATCTTCGGAATCTTCATAGCTTGTTTCATCTTGGTTTGAGGAGAAAAAAATTGTCCTTCTTCTGTGAGAAAAACCTCACCCTCACTATCAGAGCCTATTAATTTTAGATGATTCTCATATGGTTGTTCAATATCTCTTTCCCCTTCATAAACATAGTTACCTTCAAAGGGTGGTCTGATTTGTTGATCATTTTCCCTTGGTATGTTTCGGGGCGGGTCTCTTCTAAATTTTTGATTCCGGTTTCTGTTTTGGGGATTTGTTTGGTTGTCCCTAGGGGGTGTTCTTTCGTTTATGCTTATTCTTTCCATCATTCTTTCCATGGTCCTAAGAAGGTTGTCCATCTTGGAATCAGATGAAGAGGTGGAGGGCATGGTGTCTTCTTTGTATGTTACCCTCTTCTTTTATATTAGCCTAGCCCTTTTTTCAATTAAGTTGGCCTCTACACTTATAGCTCCTTTTTGCATGTCTTCTAAAGTAAGGGGCTCTCTTTCTCTTAGTTTATAGGCCATGTTGGGGTCAAAAACCTCCGGGAATTTAGCTAAGGCTAGGCCTAATGGGGGTTTCATGTTCAGTGGTAGTGCGTTGTAAACACTATTGAACCTAATGCAATAGTCTTGGAAACTTTCCTCCATGTTTCTTTTGAGGTTTCTATATTCCGAGAGGATTTGAAGAGCGTTTTTCTTGACTTCCCATTTTGTTTATGAAATTTTGGTAAAGGGAAGGGAGATCATGAATACTGCTGGGAGTTAGGCTTTTGAACCATTTCTTAGCTTCTCCTCCTAGGCTTTTGGTGAACATTCTTATTTTCATGGTTTCCTCTTCTAATTCCATGTATTCAAAAGCATCATTCATTCTATCT
Source organism: Pinus albicaulis (assembly GCA_034641835.2). Classification (NCBI taxonomy): domain Eukaryota; kingdom Viridiplantae; phylum Streptophyta; class Pinopsida; order Pinales; family Pinaceae; genus Pinus; species Pinus albicaulis. The sequence goes on from JAXQQM020064098.1 coordinate 20,034, forward strand.
ACATGCTGCTAGGTAGTAGTGGATTCAGCCCCCATGAAGTGTGGGATTCTAGATTGGTAATCATTTGGAAAAGGTACCAAAGGTTGTGATAACACAAGGGGCGCATACCATGCTGCTATGGTGGGAGCTAATGGTGGATTTACAAGTGGAGGATTTGTGATATGAGATGGAGTGGTTTGCACAGTGGTGGTGTGAATGGGTGTGGCATAAGTACTTGGACCAGTAAACTGACTCTGAGCAGACTTGGAGTGGAAAGAGCTGAAGTGATGGAGAAGTTGTAGATCAGGTGGTGTGGAAGGAGAAGCTTCTCTGCTAGGACTCTACTGCAAGTTTATGGGCTCAATATCGGTATGGTTGATTTTACTTTGTGACTTGGTTCTGAAAAGGTTTCTAGTATGGTGCAAGTCAAACTAGGGGTATTGCAATGCTGTAAGATGTTCAGGTACAGAGCTTGCTCTATGAATGGTCCTATAAGTAGCTAAGTTTATAGTCTCAGAAGTTTGCCACAAAATTCTTTCTTGGTCATCAACTATAGAAGGAGGGTTTGGGTCTGGATGAGACCTGGTATTGATTCTTCGAGGAGCCAGTTTTCAAATTCAAAATTTAGAGAGGCTAAAAGTTTATGACTACTTTTGGAAGGCTAACCTCTATAGGCGCTATCAAACTCGCACTGTGTGTGACTAAGGTTCTAGATTTCCTGAGGTTGTTTTGATGCAGTCCTACAGGAGTCTATAGATACTTTAGAAAAATTTAGAAGGCCTACTGGAGGCTAGTGGAGTCACCAGATGGATATTTTTTAGTTGTTTTGAAGGTATGTTGTCTATGGTCCACCACGAATTGTTAAGTCCCTATATTAATAGTGTAGCCCCTTATTATGTTAGTGTAGCCCCCCTTATTGTTATTATTGTACCCCTGTAACCCCATATTGTTATTATTGTGCCCTTAAATTATTATTGTTAGGTCGGCTAGGATTACATTGTGGCCCCACTAGGATTATATTGTGGCCCCATGGACTCCTATATATAGAAGGAGGTTTTGTTTATTTGTATCATCCAAGAATTGTTCATTTATGTAATGTATTGGAGGTTTCCCCCTCGAAGTGGCTCATTTCTAAGGCGTTTATATCTCTTTTCTTCTCTTTTTGAGTTGGTTACACAACATTTGGTATCAGAGCTTTGGGATTCTAGGGTTTCGCTGCTCCAAACAGGTCATCGTGGCATTTTCGCTATAACTTTTTTTCTACGAAGCTTCAGAAGCTGAAATTTTTAGGGTGCGAAGCTGAAAGCTTGAGGAAGGTTGTCTAAAAATTTCAGATCTTGGTTCGCAATATTTGAGGAGATATCATCTGTGGAAGTTAGGTATTTTTTCAGGCTCATAAACAGGTCATCGTGGCATTTGCGCTATAATTTTTTTTGTACGAAGGGTCAGAGTCTGAAATTAATATGGTGCGAAGCTGAAAGCCTGAGGAAATTCGTCAAAAAATTTCAGAACTTGGTTCGCAATATTTTTGGAGATATGATCTGTGGAAGGTAGTGCTTTTTCAGGCTCCTGAATTTCATCTCAAAGAGGTGATCGTGGGAAAAGTTCAATAACTCTCTCTCTGAAGATTGGAATAGATTTCCGTCAAAATTGGTCGCAATTACACGGCCTCTAGTTTCTTCGCTATCAATTTCAGAGACAAAGGACAAAACGGTGACACGTGGCAATTCGTACAAGTTCGCTCTACTGAACCAGTCCAGAATTAGGTCATTGTGGGAGATTGGACACAACTTTGTCTTGGAGAATCCAAATCAGGTCAGACCTGTGGCATTTGAAAGAAGCTTCAGAGATCTACTACAGAGCTGAATTTCAGATATCGAAGATTTTCAAATACAGAGATAATTCAATTTCAATATCGAGCTCCTAAAAGCTAGTAAAAGAAATCTATACAATGATGCATGAAGAGGAAGAATTGCAGTATGAAATATCAAAATTACGGTACCAAGTGCAACAAGTTTCGATCTTACGAAGAGCAATCGAAGATGAAATAGATGGTTTAAAAGCAGAAATGGAGGCTAAGTTGGATGGTTTGAAGGATTAAATAATAGCTAATATGGATGATAAATTAGTGGAAGATCACAACAAGCATCAACAACAAGTTCTCCAAAAGGATAACCCTACTTTGGTGCAGAATCTAATGAAACAACAAGAAGATCAACATCACATCGAAAGAAGTTATGAAGCAGTGATAGAAACAAGAACTCGACAAGTACGATCAATTTCAGAGTATCTCAGCAAGTGGAAGAACTTTCCTATAGAATATTTCACATGGGAGGATGAGAATTTTATATAGAAGCATCAAGAAATAATCAAGCGTTGAGGACAACACTTGTTTGAAGGAGAGGGGCATGTTAAGTCCCTATATTAATAGTGTAGCCCCATATTATGTTAGTGTAGCCCCCCTTATTGTTATTATTGTACCCCTGTAACCCCCATATTGTTATTATTGTGCCCTTACATTATTATTGTTAGGTCGGCTAGGATTACATTGTGGCCCCACTAGGATTATATTGTGGCCCCATGGACTCCTATATATAGAAGGAGGTTTTGTTTATTTGTATCATCCAAGAATTGTTCATTTATGTAATGTATTGGAGGTTTCCCCCTCGAAGTGGCTTATTTCTAAGGCGTTGATATCTCTTTTCTTCTATTTTTGAGTTGGTTACACCTTTTAATCTTGCGACAAAATCCAATCTAGAAATGTTTTGGGGTTTTTCTGAGTTTCTATACGCAGCCCAAAGATTTGTAAGAGTGTCCTATAGCTGAGTCATCAATTTGCTAGGATGATGAAAAATCTAGTTTCTACTCTTAGGCTATCAGTTAAGTTCTTTATGATTTGACGAAGGTTTCTGAAGTCCTAAGGGATACTTGTTTGTCACTAAAATTAGAGGTTGCATCATGGTCACCATTTTGTTAGTGAGCAATGGGATAAATCCACAAGATAGTATTCTTAAGGGCTTCTGAAATTTTTAGGGAAGTCTAAGTTTGTTTCTTACCCAGAATCCCACCATCATCGTCGTTATGTTAGGGTCCCGTGATTTGGCAGATTGGCAAACCAAATGACAGGGTAACATCAGACCAGTCTTTGGAGTCTTAGGACCTAGCCTTCCTAGACTCAGAGAGGGCTCTCTCTATTGTACGAAGGATGTGAACTTGTTCGCTTCGGATGATTGATTTTAGGCTAGTTGTTTAAGTCCAGTTTATTTGTTTGTTTTGATTTGGGGTAAGATGATTAAGTAGGATAGGTGGAATGAAAGAATATCAAATCAATAGGGCTATGGGGTCAGATGAAGTCTAGGGTGTCTAAATGATTAAGTAGAGTGTATTGCAAGGCCGATTTAGCAAGGTTAATGGATCCTTTAGGTGATGTATGAGGTGAAAATTAAGTTTGGTGAAAAGACTAAGAGGTATTATACAACTATAATTTGAAGCAATAATTCATGAGGTATGGCAAACCATTAATCTTTATGAACAATATTCCAACTGATAAACATACAAGATGAACAATCCAATGGTACATAGGAGCATTAGAACTCCTAACTTTAGAAATACACCTTCAGCTTTTTGAGAAAACACATAAGATAAACAAACAATTCAATATATAGAGAGGGAACTCCTAAACATCATATATCAAAATATCGGGAGCTCTAAAACAAGTTGATGAGCATGGGCAAAGGGCAAGATCGAAACAAGACCTCTTTGCATTGACCTAATCAATCAATATTCCATAGGAAAGCTTCATAATAAGTTTTTGAAAACTTTTAAATAAGCAAGGCATGCCATGAATCATATTTATAAGTTAACATACTAATCATTCATGAAACAAAGAACAAGTTTTAGTGGGCCTAAGGAGTAATCAAGAATTCCTTAAGATGACTAAAAGAAGAAAACATCAAAACTATAGCAAACAGGAGGTTTGAGGTGCTTCCATGAGCATATCTCAACCTATACTTTTATGATATATAGAAAGCAAGCAGAATGAAACAAAATGAGGACAAGAAAATACTGACAAGTTAGAAAAACATCACCATTCACCAAGCTACGGAATCCTGCAAGCAAGCTTCTCCAACATCAAGCCACACAAGTCATTCATTCATTTCATAAAACCAAATATCTTATCCAAGCTCATAAACCATGTATTTCTCTATAACACATCTAGTCCCAACTGTTTACAATGAATCCTCATGACTTATATAACAAGAAATGAGGAAGATAGCTCACTAGAGTATCTAGAAGCCTATTGGCCAAAAACAAATATCCTAACTTGTCCTTGAGGCCTTGCAAGGTCCAAGGTACAAAATATCTTCGAAAATATATTTTCTAGAATAAAATAGAAAAAACATTGACTTTTAGGCCCTAACATACATGATGAAACTTTCCTAATGCACATTTTCTCAGTTACACATAGAAACGCAACATACTGTCTCAAAAACTTGAAAATTTTCCAGGAGCGTAGCACCTGAAAAGGTCTTTTTGCAACAGAGTTTTGGAGGCCTTCCCGATGTAGGAAAAGGCTCAGTGATGGCCCGTTGGAAAGCTGTGGATGTATATGTTTCAAATATACTTTTTTTTTTCTCAAAATGACCTCTACAAGTTTCCTAAAAAGTGGAAAATCTCAAAGCTTCCAGGAGCGCAACACCTGCTAAAAAAGGAGGGCAGAAAGGTGAAAAATTGGGTGTTTTTGACCCTTTTGGGGGACCAAAACAACTCCAATTGAGCTGAAAATTGGTTATAATACTCCTCTCATGATGGGGAATCCAAAAATTTAAGCTTCTCCCTCTAAATATGCCCTAGGAAAAAGCACAACACCCAGGGTACTACGTTCCTAGGCTTAAAATTTTACAAAAAAAAAAAACTCACTCAATTTTGCTCAAATTTGGTGAGTGGATCCCTCAAGGGTCCTTAGACACCTGGAGTGAAGCTTGAGCCAAAATACCAAGCCTATATTGGTATTTTTCATCATTTGGTGTCGGGCCCTCATCTTGGGTAGTTTTGAGCTTTTGCCTTGCAAAGTGATTTCTCTTTTTGTAGTGCTTAGCCATCTTTCTCTATAAACCCAAATTTTTGTTGGCCTTCTCTAATTTAGCCTCTAAATGTATATTTTCCCTTTCAAGCCATGATTATTTTTTATGATCAATTTCCAAGGAAAGGAGCTCAGTGAGAGGAAATTGTTGGGCTTGGGCTAATTCTTCCTTTTTTGCTTTACCAATGCTCTCCTAAGACCCATAGTCTTAGGTATCTTTTTAGCTTTCCCTCTTCCTCATCATCTTCTTCATGAGCGCCCATGTATTCCTCCAACTACACTTGTGACATTTGAGCTTATTTCTTATATTTTAGCGCCCTTGTTTCATATATGGCTAGCTGGCCACTCATTTGTTTGTTTTGCACTTGGAGGAAGTGAATGAGATCCTTTGATCTTTCTAGCTCAGCCTCCAAGTCTTTAATCTGTGCATTCCGGTCTTGTAGAAGGGAGTTCACTATCCTTGTTTCATTTTCCTCATCACTGTCTATGTGAATGAGTTCAAATTCTCTTTCTCCCTCATGATTGTATTATTCCTTCTTCAATTTTTGTTTTTCGTTGTTCTTCAATGGTTTTGAGGAGGAGGGCATGGCCCCTTGCCTTTTGAAGGGAGCAAACACATGCCTCCTTTCCTTTTGATAAGTGATTTTGAAAAGTGCCATAATATTTGCTTGCAAACTTTGATCATTTACAATATTAGCACTGTCTTCTCCTTGAAAAATGGTCTGTGTGTGTAAATCATCCCTACCTTGCTCTGGGTTGTCCCTTTGATCAAAATTTTCAACACCCTTCATGGTTTCATCATTAACAGGACCTTCAAAACTACCATGTTCTGTTTCTGCATTCTTAGAGGCACCTATGTTGGTCATTTTTTACTTTCATGACTACCCTCCTTTTGATATTTAGGTCCACTATCTTTGTTGTCACTATCACTCTTTATATCACTCCTAACATTGTTTGTAGTATCAATGCTTTGGGCACCTTCATTGGTCTCTTCGTTACTGTGAGAATCATTCCCTTCTTCATTAAATGAGTTCCTTTGATTGATTTCTTCTTCACTTCCCTATTTATTTTCTTCATTACTTGGCCCTTTGTCATCATTTCCTTGCTTATTGAAAACAATTTTAAAATCTGTTTGTGGGCTACCCTTGTCATTTTTGTCACTGTCATGGCTTTTTATTACTTCTTCGCCACTTCCTGCTGTAGTGTTTTCAGTGCCATTTCCATCTTCACAAGACCCACTGACTGGACTTGTTAGCTCATCATGGGATTCAGTGATCATAACTTTTTTTTCTTGCCCACTGTCCTTTTATTGAGAGGCTACCTCTATTTCTGTGTATTTAGAGCCTTCTTCTTCATTATCAGACACATTGCTTTGGCTCCTTTGACCATCATCTGTATCACTGCTTCCACCTCTGTTTTCTTCTTCATCTACATCCTCATCCCTGCTACTGCTTTGACTATTTTTCTCTTGGCCATTGCTGCTTTCTTCATCATCATCACTCTCTCTCTTACTATTTTGTTCATGATCATCACTGCTTTCTTTCTCATCTTCATAATTTTCTCCCTCATCTTCATCATCTCCTCCCTCACTATTTTGTTTATGATCATTACTGCTTTCTTTACGGCCTTCATCATCCTCTCCCTCACTGTTTTCATTCCATCCCTCATCTTCATCATTTTGATCATCAATCTCTCCCTCATCTTCATCATTTTGATCATCACTCTCTCCCTCATCTTCATCACTCTCTTTCTCTCACTATTTTGTTCATCTTGATCATCACTGCTTTCTTCAAGGCCCCCACTATTTTCTTCAAGGCCATCACTTCTTTCTTCATGATCATATTTCTTAGGGGAAGGAAAATGAGGACAGTCTGTTTGAGGGAATAGTTTATGTGAAGAAGATGAACCAAGGTTTGGAGGGTGATGGAAGCGAGTGAGGAGGATTTTGAGATGACGATGGCATACTTTGCAGAGGGATGGGCTGTGGAGTTGTGAAATCATCATGAGTGATAAAAACCTCCCAAGGAATGCCTTGTTGTTCTAGCTAGTATGAGATAATTACTTTGATGAGGGAATGGAGAAATAGGCTTGACATTTTTTGGGATGGAGGCCTTTTTTGCATGATGGAGGAAATTTTCTCAATGCTTTTGCGAAGGTAGTAGGGCATGTGAAGTAGCTTGGTTCTGGTGAAATGCATGAGGAGTATAATATGATAGGAATAGACTCTGGAGAACCTACCTTCACTGGTGAAGTATTTCATGATAATCTTCATGATGAGGGCATATCTGTCCAATAGATGAGAAAAAGGGAAAATGGTTTTATGGTCTGCTTGACAACTAGGTTTTAAGAATGGATGATAATGGCTTAAGTCAAGATGATTCTGTTTAAACCACCTTTCTCCTATGCCAGGTATTCTAGTGGCCTCAGAGATGGCCCTGGTGGTTAACTCAAATCTTACCCCCTCTAGATGTACTTTATGCCTACGAAGTTTTAAGGCAAATAACTTGGTCAACTGAGGGTGACTTTTGATCTCTTGCACTTTGTTACAGAACTCATAACACCCTAACTCTTGGAAATAGGAAAGGATATAAGGGGAGGCTGTCAGTTCTGCAGTGCTTATGGGTTCAAACCTATTGGGCATTCCTCCTTTCTTCTGATGTTTTCTTGGACTTGTCTCTTCATTTAGGTCAACCCTCTCTTCTTGAGACATGGTGTTTTCTTCACCCCTTCCTCCAACTCTTTAAACAGAAAGGATTTTTTTTCTTGTGAAGTAATGGGGAAAAAGTTTTTAGGAGATGCTGAGCTTTTAAACAAGGTTAGGAGACTTAGCAAGAAGTAGGTTAAGCTTCCTTTTCAATTTTTCCTCGAGCTTTCTTTGACACTAATTTGGATCTACTTGGCGCCCTTATCAGTTATAATTTTTTTTAAGAGGTGATAATTTAGGGAAAATACCTCTTAAAATTGTCTTCCATAGCAAAAATATGTCAGTTCTGAGCTCTCTCAGTAGTTTGGGTGCCTCTACATGCTTTTTGGGTGATGCTGCATTTTTATGCCAGGAACGCAGTGGCCTGGGCAAGCCTGAACGCAATTCCATTCAGCGCTGCATGCCCGTGGCAGGAGCGCAACATCGTTGGCCCAAGTGGGGCTGCATGTAGTGTCGGGTGGTAAGGAAATGGTGAATGTACAACACCCGAGTGTCGGGTCACCCTGAACGTGGAGTCAGGTGAAGAATTGGTGGCAGGGCGCAGCACCGGGCAGATGGTCTACACGTTGTTTCGAGTGGTTACTTTACACGCCGGGTGAGACTAGAAGAGCGTAGTGCCCACCTACAGGCGCGTAGCGTCCACCTACAGGAGCACAAAACTAAGGGAATTTTGAACAAGGATGCCTGCGAAAGCCAAAAATTTTCACTCTGTCTTTGCAAACGGTGAAATGAAGGGGAAAAAGAGTTGTTGTAGTATTAATAACCCTTTTTTGAAATAATTAACTTAAAAAACCCTCATTCTAAAGTCCCCTTTGCACCTTTTTCTTTTGCTTCTTTCTTTTTTCCAATGCCTCTGACTGCCTTTACAGTCTTTTAACCACTTCTTCTTTAGAACTTGGGCAACTGGTTAGGCTCATGATGGCTCACACTTGTTGTGAACATCTCATCGTTTGACCCTTTTTGGACTTCAAATCTCATATTTTGATTTAGCGGAGTTTGTGCCCTTTTTACCCAATCTTAGAAGACAGTTTAGGAATTCCTTTTTACACCCTCTATTGTTGATGAAGGAGGTGCTCATTTCCACTTATCATGCCTATTTCCTCATTATCCCAATTTTGAGATTTTAGGGATATCCAGTAAGACAAACAAGGTTGTCTTTAGAGTTTTTCTTTTAAAAGGAAATATATATTTGAATTCAATTCTAATGCCCAATAAATTATGCAATGCTTATTTGGAGGGTTGGAGGAAATATTTAGCCTTTGTATCCCAAATATTTTTCACTGTTTGGTTATAATAGTCATATATTTGCATTTTCAACCAAAACACACCAACTGCTTTCTTCATGAGTGTGATTGTCTTTCTTGATGTTGGTCTTAGTCTTTATCTTTACTTTATGGCTCATCTAATAACTTTTTTGGTCTTGTTGCAGCAATGTGGCAAAGGGCAGTTGTCCCTTTACCAACTTCATGATTGAGGCCAAAATCCTTTCCAATGATCTATTTGCTATAATGTGCCATGTTGCTCATATGCTACTGTCCCTTTGAAATTTACACAGACATTTTGATGAGCAGTACTTTTACCACTTATTATGATCTCTTGATCTTCCCTATAGCCTCCAACTGGTTGTATCCTTTTATCAACTGTAAATACCTTCATGAGCTATTTTTAGGTGTCCTTCTTTGCCTTTGTTCTACTTTAAACTAATCTCCAAGTAATTCCTGTAGAAATGCTTGGATATGATAGTCTATTCCTTTGCAGATTTGTTGTTGGATCAAGAGCGTGCCTTTGGAGGTTGCTTAAGTGCATCTTTAGATAATGATAAACCTAAAATCTATTTTCTCTTGAATTTACCTTTGAATTCATATGGAAGTAATGGAATGAGAACCATGACAATGCACTGACCTAAGAAAACCCATTTGACTTATTTGCAAGGTTTTTAGAATGGGTTTCTGATTGAAAGTTTGAATCAGGGTTTTGAATGAAGATACAAGGTTTTGACACTCTAATTATGCACCACCATCATAGACAACTAGAAAATTTTTCTTTGCTTCAAAGGGTTTTTTAGAAAGGACCTTTGAAAACACCATTTATTGAGGTACATGGTGAATAGAGGAAAATTTTTGGTTGAATTGGCGAGACAAGGCATGAGAAATATAAGGCTTAGGCAAAATGAGACAGAGGGTTATAGGCAAGGGTGACAAATATAGAGAGAGTGAGGGACACTAGTACAGGATGGCGTTTGATCTAGATAAACAGATTGGCCATGCTTGAACAAAGAGGAGGGATAGTGGAAATTTTCTCTTTGAGGATATTTCTAGAAGACAATCAAAATTCTTGAATTTTGATTTCTAGAAATCTGAGACAAAGCATTTAGTCATCTAAAACAAGTGAAAATTACTGATGACTAACAGTACTAATGGATCCTAGATCAAGCCCTGGATAGTGTGCCGAAGTTAATAAGAGAATATCCATTGAAGGAGGGACTTGATGTATCCCTGATAAATTGATTAGGATGATATAATAGATGAAGTGATGAAGTGATGAAGTACAACTAATGCAGGGATGCCAACTAAAAAAGGTCAACAGACTACTGTAGATGGTCAACATAGGATGAGACTCCCTTGAACACATAACAACATGACACAAGAGTGACTTGGAAACATGAATAATGAGCACCAAGTGATAATGTGTATCAATCCAGGAGGCATTTATACATAATCCATATGAATGGAAGAGTAACCAGTTAGAGGAGTAGACAGACTCATATGTATGGTACAACTATTAGTCAAGCTAAAAGCCAACTATGAGATAATGAAGCATGTAGGCTGTTAGGGTCCCGTGATTTGGAAAATTGGCAAGCCAAGTGACAGGGTAACATCAAACCAACTTTGGAGCCCTAGGACCTAGCCTTCCTGGACTTAGAGAGGGCTCTCTCTATTATGCAAAGGATGTAAACTTGTTTGCTTTTGTATGTTAGATTTTAGGCTAGTTGTTAAGTATGTTTTGGTTTGTTTTAGGTTTTTTGAGGGAGAACTGATCAAAGGATAAATAGATAAAATTTTGTCAGATCAACTGGGCTATGGGGTAGAAAAGGTCGAGACTGTCTCAAATGGTGGACAAGGTATATTGCAGGGCCGATTTGGTCGAGATAAATGGATTCTTTGGGTGTAAGTGAAATGATATGTACACTAATTTGTGAAAGACAAAGATGTTTTAAGCATAAAAAGTTTTATAGCAAACATTCATGTGGTAGGGCTAACCATTAATCACTATAAATGAAACTCAAAATGATAGATGCATAAAATAAACATTGAGGTGATACATAGAAGTATAAGACCCTCTAACTTTGGGAAAATCACCTTCAGACTTTTGCGAAAAAAAATAAGACAAAAAAACAACTCAACCTATGAAGAGGGAACTCCTAAACATCATATTTTGAGCTATTGGGAACTTTGAAATAAGATTGCAGAGCATGGGCAAAGGGCAAGATCGAAACAAGACCTCTTTGGCTTAACTAGACAACCAATACTTCAAAGAGAGATTTCAAGGATGGAGTTTTGGTTAGCTATGAGTAAGCAAGGCATACCATGAATCATACTAGATAGCATACCTAATAACCATTAATGAAATTGATAACAATTTCTTAGGGTATCAAAGAGCAGTTAAGAATTCTTTGACATAACCAAGAAAGAAGAAAAACATAGAAGCTGTAATGAATCAGGAAACTTGAGGTGCCTCCATGGGCATGTCTCAAATCTATTCTTTACTGACCTACAACAAGCAAGAAGAATGAAAACATGTATGATAAAATAAGGAAACATAACAGATAAGGAACACAATACCATTCACCAAGCCATGGAATCCTACAAACAATCCTCCTCCACCATCCAAGTCAAACAAGAAATCATCCACATCATGAGACAAACTATTTCTTCAAAGCTTGTAATACTACGTATTTCTCTATAACATCAAGTTCAACCTCTTGGTACAATGAATTCTCTTGGAATATATAGGCCAAAGAGAAAGAAACTATCCTAGAGCATCTAGAAGGCCATTGGCCTAATACAAATATCTGATTTTGTCCTTGAGGCTTTGCAAAGCCCAAGGCACAAAATATCTTCAAAAATATCTATTTAAGCCAAAAATGGAAAAAAATTGACTTCTAATCAGTGACATAAGGTTAAAAATAGCTAAATGCACATTTGGATGGCCACATTCAGAAAACTTCTTTTTAAGCCAAAACGCTACATGAAAGTAACAGCAGAAAGAAGCCTGTTTTGCAGACAACGTTTGAGGGACCTCCCGATGTCAAAAAGAGGCCCGTGATAGCTCGTTGGAAAGATTTGGATGTCTAGTTTTTGGAACTACTTTTTTTTCCCAAAATTATCCCTATAAGTCTATCAAAAGGTAGACTGAGTTAAAAAACCCAGGAGGGTCTCATCTGCTGATATGTGAGGTAGAAAGGTGAAATTTGACTGATTTTTGCCTCTTTGGGGGACCAAAAAACCTCCTTTTGATCTGAAAACTTGTGAGTAGCTGCCCCAAAATTTAATACATCCAAAAAAATGACTTTCATGAGCTGAGGATGCTCCTAACACCCATGGTAGTGCCTAGAAAAATGTGCAATTAGGGCCAAAAACACAAAAAACAAAATCATGTTAAAATTTGCTCAATTTGTGCGAGCAAGCCCCTTATGGGTTCTCAGAAGCATGCAAGGAAGCTGAGGCCAATATTTCAAGCCTAGATATGCCTTTCTCCACTTTTTCTACAGGGCGCCTCTTTCGGGCAACTTTGAGACTTTCTTGAGCAAGTTTGAGCTTTCTTTGGGAAAATTGGTTCAATTTCTTGTAGTGCCCGATCATCTTCCTCTGCAGATCCAAGTCTCTGTTTTCTTTCTCTAATTTACCCTCCAAATTCTTGTTGGCTCTTTCAAGCCATGATTCTTTATCGTTTTCTATTTTTTGGGCGAGCGATTGTGTGAGAGGATAAGATCAAACAAGGGCTACTTCTTCTTCCTTCCATTTCTCCAAAGCCTTCTTAAGACCAATAGTCCTAGGCCTTTTTCTTACTGGCTGCTCTTCTTCTTCAGTATCATCAAATTCGCCCACATACTCTTCAAGCTTGACTTGTGCTTTGTATGCTTCCCTTTGGTATTTGAATGCCCGGGCCTCATAAATTGCCATTTTCCCACTCATTTGTTTATTTTGCATTTGTAGAACATCTATGAGGTCCTTTGACCTTTATAGATCAGTTTCCAAGTCATGGATTTGGGCTTCTCTGTTTTGCAAAAGAGCCTCAAGAATTCTAGCTTCATCATATCCAACATCACTATCTATTGTATGATGTCAAACTCCCTTTCTTTTTCATGACTACTCTCCTGCTGTTCATCTTTTTCTTTACCCTTGCCTTGGATAGACTTCTTTGTCCTTTTTCTCTTTGGAAATTCAACAATACTCTTCTTAGGCAATTCACCTCTACTCCTTAGCGCTCTAGTGACATTGCTAGTCACTGCTGGACTGATTTTCTTCTTTTTGGATTTGGTGTTTTTAGGCTTCACCACTTTTGGAGGAAGAGTCATGGCCCCTTGCCTAGGAGAGGCAGCTAGCACATGATCTTGGCTGTGTTGAAGATAAGAGAGAGGAGGTTTCATTACTTGTGCTTGTTCAACTTGATTTTTCACATCGCTGCCTTCATCATCATCTACTTTGCTGCCTTGTTCACTATTTTCCTCACTGTTTTGAGTTTGTTTGGGGCTACCAGTTTCACATTTATCACTATTTTGAACCTCTTGACATATGTTGCCTTCAACCTCATCAATGTTGTTTAGAAAATTTTCTTTAGGGCTGTTAGCTTCATCATCCCTTTCTGCTGTTTTACCATCTTCACTGTCTGCCTGTAGACTGCCTTGTTTACACTCATCACTGTCTTGAATTTGTTGAGGGCTGCCTTCATTGTGACTGTATTATTTAGATTTTGTGTATGGAATGCCACCATGGTCACATTGCATGCTGCCACCTCCCTCACTGTCTGTTTGAGGACTATTTTGTTGTTCATCATCACTACCTTGCTTAGGATCTTCATTGTTCCCTTGAGGACTGTTCTTATGATCACTATGTTGCTGATGGTCACTTTGTCTTTCATCACTGCTCTGAAACTCTTCACTTTGATCTCTATCACCACTAGCTTTCTTGGAATCTTTACTATTCCCTTGCTCATTTTCACTGCTCTGTTTAGGGCTGCTTTGCTCTGCATCCTTACTACTTTGCTGAGTGCCACTGACTTCCTTATCCCTTGGTGAGTTTTATTCACCATCACTAGTTTGCTACTCATAGTCACTGACCTGTGATTTTTCACTTGGTTCATGCTCACTATTTTTCTTAGTTTCCCTATGTTCCTCATCACGACTAACCTCATGCATGCTTTCATAAGACTGCTCTTTTTCACTATCAATCATGGGTGATGTTTGCCTTTGAGGAGTATTTTTACTTGATGGAGGAGAGACATAGTGAGTGGAGGGTGAGGAGGATATGTGAGATGGGCCATGAGATGAAGAGGCAGTGGCAAAATCTGGATGAGAAATGAAAGTCTTCCAAGACACTCCTTTCTTTTCAAGCTGGTGAAGGATGATGATTTTGATGAGAGAATGATGGAAAAGACTAGATTTTTGCTAAGCAGGAGGTCTCTTTTGAACAAGGGAGGACATCTTGTCTATGATTTTGCAAAGGAAAAAAGGGAGATTTAGCAGTTGAGTCCTTGTGAAATGCATGAGAAGCTTGATGTGATAGGAATAAATCTGGGAAAACCTCCCTTCACATGTGAAATACTTCATGATAACTCTCATGAGGGGGGCATAGCTGCTCAGTAAGTGAGAAAAACGAAATTTAGCTTGGTAAGCATCCTGATGGTCTGATTTTAGAAAGGGTTTATAGTGATTCAGATTTAGGTATGCTTGTTTGAATCACTTTTCTCCTATATAGGGGATCTTAGTTTCTTTGGAGACAGCCCTAGGAGTGAGTTTAAATTCCAGACTTGCTAGGTGGACATGTTTTCCTTGCAGCCTCAGGGTGAACAGTTGTGTTAAAGGAGGGTAATTGGTGACCTCCTAGTCTTTTTGGCAAAAATTGAGGTAGCCTACCTCATGGAAGTTAAAAAGAACTTAAGGGGATTCATCTACTTCCTAAGTTGTAATAGGCTCAAATATTTTCTGAAATCCACCCTTGCTGACTTTATTTGGAGGCATAGATTTTTTTTAGGCTTTCCTTTCACTCTCTTATCAAAACAGGCCTTCAAAATGAAATAAAAATATAACTCTCCTTTGAGAACTGTTTTTAGCTTTTAAAAATATGATTGGCTTCTTAACCAAAACACGCCTTTTCAACTGATATCAATCCTTTTCTCAAAAACTAGGTTTTTTCTTTTCATCACATTGCAAACGCATATTTTATTTTGAAAACAGGCCCTTTTGTGGCCAGAAAATAAACCCTCTTTCATCAGTCACTGTCTTGTTGTATCTTAGCAAACATGGTGGTTTTTAGAACAAACAATGTTTTTTTGCCTTCATAAAACTATGTTTTTTCCTTAACAAAATTGTTTCTTAACCCTCTCAAGATCAACAACTTAGGTGATGAAAACAATAAAATACCTCTTAACATGTATGGTGTGCTTTTGGAGAAATTTTCACTGGGAAAAAACCCGATTTGAGGTGAGTTGAAAGTGTGTTGAGCGGTTCTATGCTCCTGTGCATAGGTGCGTAGCACCTGCACGCTGTGTTGGTGTTGTCGAGTCAGGCAGTGGGTGCCCTTTGAATACTAGGCGGGTGAAAAAAACAGGTGTGTCGCGCGATTTTTCAACCACGTCACGTCGCGTTCAGGCTCCTTTGTAAAAACGCTACAGGGGCGTCGCGCCAACTTACAGGCGCATCGCGTCTTCAAAACTCTTACCAATTTGCTTGCCCAGGGTTCGAAAAGAGCATTCCTCTTCTATCCAATTGTAAAATGGAACATGGACTTGAACTTTGAGATCCTTTATGGCTCTTTTAAAACATTTTGAAATGCGTTTTCCCTCCTTTTGGTGATTTCTCACTTTTTGCTTTTGTGTTTGTAAAGACAAATGGTTTTCTCTGTTTTGTTTGAGGGCTTGCCTTTTACCAATTTATTTTTTGAAAGGTGTCTCCTTTGAAGATTAAACTTCATGCCATTAGTATGCTTCTTACGGGGAGATATACAACAAACATTACCATGTGTTTTTTATGACAGCTTCTTTGAAACAAGTGTTGTGCTTGCCATTTGTTCAAAACATTGTATCTCTCAAACTTGTCTATTAATGACACCTTTCTTCAACCTCAGTGTTAACAATGGAAACTTGAACATCTTCTCATTTCAAAGGAGGTCATCTGCAACTGTGGGAAGTGGGCCCTCTGCTTTTTATGAAGGAGGCTTTGTCTGACAAAATGCATGGGCTCTTTATGTATACATTAGGCTTTCAACCTCTTACAGTTTTCTAAGGGTTTGTCTCTGTTTTTAAAATGAGGAATTTTTTTTAAACAAACTTGATTTGTAACTTCTCTTGTTTATCATTTGAAAATTTTCTCTTTAAACAGAACCTTTCCCAACCTTTTTAATCAATTGAAGAAGTTTCTCTTCAACCCTTGAACCTTGTAACTGTCATCTGATGTAGGTACTAAACACAAAACTCCTTGTTTGCTTTGTTGCTTTTAACTAGGCCATTTTAGGGATAAAATGTAATCTTTCCACTTTCCACTATTGAATATTCTCAAACAACTGTGGGCCCTTTGCTTAAAACTTCCCATTTCTGATAAGTTTTTCCAAACAATGTCAATATTTGATGAATTTTGACCCTCTGCTTATTTGAAGGAGGTCCTCTTAAACATAGAAACTTCATCTATCTCAAAATTGTACCTTGTTGTGTAATACATGTCTTTGCTTTGTACTATGTCACTATGAATTTTTCCTTTAGGGAGTATATACTACAATTGGTACATGAGGAGCGCTTCACTGCTAGACATCTTTGAAACAACTCTTCCCTTGACTGTGTTTTCACAAGGTGCAGTCAAATTGTTTGTGATAGTCCTTCAAAGTTTAGTTCATGATAAGGTATAAGGAGCAACTGTTCTTCATTATGCTCTCACCATGATGCCTAATTTTCTTAAAAACTCTTTTTTCCAAGAAGACTACCATTGTTGGCTATATAAGGCTTATTTGTAGGGCTGGCCATAATCTACACTTCTGTTAATTTCCATGGTAAACTGACACAACATGAAACTTTATCCTGAGGTTCTCTTTTTTCTCACACTCAGCTTGGTATCATCAATCAGTACATCCTTGCAGAGATGTAAAAATAGATGCTTTTGAAGTTTGGAGGGCTTCTTTGATGTTTCATGGGGATCATGCCTGATCTAATCATTTTTCTTCAGACAAGGAAAACTCCTTCTCTTTTCCTGATTTGAATATTCCTGAGCCTTGATAGAAACAAAACAAAGTGACCTCTTTAGTGGCGCATGACCTAGGGGTAGACAAGGGTTTTGGATTTGGAAAATAGCAAGACATGATGGCTGACTGATATTGAAGACAGATTTTTTGGCTTAAAACGGTCTAGCCAAGGAATTTTCCCTAAAACACCACCACCTAGACCTACATGCTTTGTCATGGATTTTGAATGGCTTCTTGGGCATGAATAGGTTATCACATGATAAAGTTATTAGTGAGAGAGGGGTAGACACTTTGTTAAATGTTGGACAGTGAGTTGCATGAAAAACAAAGGATTTTGATGGTAGAGAGGCAAACTTATAACAACTATAGATAGGGAGGCCTTTGTGAATTGGGATAGGTAGGGAAACTAAAGTGTTTTTCTCATTATAGGCTGAAGGAGAGGGGTAGGAAGGAAAAAAATTGTTTGAGGTGTTTTTTAGATGAAAAATTGACAGATATAGATTAGCTTCTAGAAAACTCAGCCAAGGAATCTAGTCATCAAAATAGGTAAAAATATTGATGACTAACACAAGTTCCATGTTTAAGGGCGACACAAAGGATGGTTCCATTTGATGACTAATGGAAATAAATGTTCCCTCCCTTCTCTTTTGTAAGTTATTTTTTCATAAATTTGTCCCCCAAGCCCAAAAAAGAGATAAAAGCATACAAGGGAGAACCTCCTAACCATAGTATACTAGGGTATTATTTTTTATTAACTAGTCTATCCCAGTCCAAAAAAAGGGTAAAGTTATACTGGGTATATGATCCTTCGAGTACTTTTATGAGCATGAAGGAGGAAATTTCACTCGCAATTATTTTCTAAATTAAGTAGTCTGAAAAGAAATTAAAGGAAACTCCTCTTCGAAAAACAAGTGGTATAGAGGATAGCATCTAGTTCTGGTAGAGATATAACTCCTTAAAACATAATGAGGACAAGAGGTTGTCTAAGAATACAACTCATTGTAGTGGTTACTCTAAGAAAGGGTAAAACACTGAGTCAAATTGGATGATAGACCAAGCATATGATGATGACGGATGAGAGAAACCAAGGCTCAATATGAAAAATTAAGCTGATTGAAAGTGGCAATGACAAGGGATAAAGTGTGGAATCCTCCTAGGGCATGGCCAAAAAAGAGATGAAGAAGAGGACATGATGCTCAAATTCTAGGTCATGGTGGGTCAGAAGGAGGGATCCCAAAAATGTAATAGAAATGACTACCTAGACACCAAAAAAACAAAAAGGTACTAACTAGGGTATCCATGATCCGGTAATTTCGACCGCCAAACTATGATGCGCATAAAGGAAAGAGGATAAAGTTGCAACTTGACGGGGTCGAACCTAAAGCACAATGATGGCCCTAACAACCAATAATGCATCGATGACAATGATATTTGATTTATTTAGTAAATTTAATGTTTTAAATTGCTATCATAAATTATCAACCAAGGTTAGTAATCTGATGAAGTGTGGTGCACTATATATGCTTAGATTCCCTTCTTTCTTACTTCATTGTGTATTTTTATATTTTTTTTGGGGGGGTTTATATTTTATGCCTAATGTTAAGAACTAAAATTGATCTAAGGAAGGAAATCTAAGCTTTTAAATGAAATCTCGAATGCTAAGAAATAACTAAATCAGAAAGAAATTTAATGATGAAACTTAATCTTTAAGAAGGAAGAAAAGGAAATGTTATGTTTACTCTAAGAAAAGAAATTGATTTACAAATTACTCTTAATAAATTGAATGAAATATTAAATCTAAAAGAAAGAAGAAAAGGAAATGCTATTTAAATAATCTATTTTGCATAAAAATAAATTAATATTTTCCGACAAAACATCTATGGAAAACATCTATTTAAACTGATTCTGCATCTAAACAAAGCACTATTCTAAAGTCTATTGAATTCTATTGATCTCTGAATGATGTGATATTTATCAACAGAAAAATAAAACCATATTCTACTTTATCAATTGAGAACATTAATTCGATGAAAATAGAGCATCTGATCTATTTTAAATCTATCTAAAATGATCAAAATATAATTTTAATCTAACTCTATCCTAGTTTTAAATCTATCTGAAAATGATCACAATACAACTCTATTTTAACTTTGTTCTACATTCCATATAATGAAAGCATCAAATCTATTACTATGAAATTTAACTGACTGTGCTAATTGAATTCAAATTTAACTAAGGCAAGAAAATAATGATAGAGTATCTATTGCGCAAAAAAAATGTTTGATCTAAATCCTATGGTTGTTGTGTAATCAAATGAGAGAATCGATTTCAATTGGAAGCTGACAGAGTCATGATAATGAAACAATTCATGAGGGCATAAGATATAATAATAAAATGTGCGCTAATGTAAACAATTGATTCAAAAAACATTTAGAAACTAATTAACATGGAATTACATTGTGAAATGATGAGAAATTAAACTACGAATCAACGCAAATTATAAACTAAAAAATGACAAGAAATTAAGCTATGAAATGACAATAAATTAAACTATGAAACGAAAATAAATTAAACTATGAAATGACTTATAAAAACCTCCTTTCTGTTCAGGGGCCCTCTACAATAGAATGAGTGTAAATCTACTTAAGCTATCTATGCATCAATGGTCTGGAACTAGTCTTCTTCATTAACAAGTCATAGTTTAAAAATGTATCACAATATTATCACAAAATCAAGCTTATTCCCATTTTTGACAAACCAATATTTATACAAGGTTTTAAATTAACCGTCTAAGACAATTTCACCCATGGAAATGAAAATAAAGCTAACACTATAAGTCTAATCAGAAGTAAAGTCTTCATGGCTCTTTCTCGATTTTCTATGTAAGAGAGAATTGAGAATCTTCGTCCATTGATCTCGTCCCTTATCTTGACTGATATTTGACCGCGAGTGTAGGCATAATCCTTCTTGAAATTGAATAGGTAAGTATGATATGATGCATATATGGACCATTTCAAAGCTACCCATATGACTCGCTTCTTCATTTTCTTCTCGAAACCTGTCAAACAATAACGGTGGTTGCAGAAACAAAGGTTAGCTATAGAATTGCACAAATTCTGAAGCTAATTACAAAAATTCATACAAATAATAAGAAACATTATAATATAAAATATAGATAATCTAAATGCCTTCTCAGATGTAAAATATGTCAACTATCACTTACTGAGCTTATGGATTTTTCGAAAGGAAGAAAAGATGGTGGAAAAAGATGTCAAAATAGGAACAATTTTGAGGTTCAACATACCCCCACTAAGAGAACATGGCATGTACTCATGAAATTTCCAAAATTGTGAGCCTTCACCTTTTACTGCACTTTTTCTGATACCTCTACCAATACATCCAACTTCCTCTTCTTTCCTTTGTTGAAGTGATTTCCATTCTTAGTTTCTTCATGAGGAGTTTGTACTTCAAACTGATAATTTTTTTGTTCTTTAGTTTCTTATTATTTTTATACCATAACCCAAAATGTAAAATAGTATTATCATTGATGACCTTTTCTAAGTGGATTTTTTCCTTCATAGATTCATTTTCTTGCTTGATGTGCCTCTTCAATATCTCTAGTTCATAGATTTCTTGCTTCAAAGTGTTCACTTGAGGTTCTTATGGATTGATAGGCTACTCTTCAACACTTGGATTTCCCTTAGCATGTCTCTTTTATAAGGACTCAATGTAGTCATAAATTTATTTTTGTGCCGGGTCAATTTCTGGGGTCCTTCTGCTTGGAGTGTGTATAGGAGAGGTAGTAATCAACAATGGTACTCGGGGATCTTCATCTAAATCAACAAACTCTGCTTTCTATGGGGATGTCTTCTTCAAGGGTTTACAAAGTCTGGAAGTTCTCCTTCGATGTGGAGGGCTTAATATTTCTGAGTTTATAACTTTTTCCTTTTCCTTTAAATTACATCTCTTTTTGTAACCACTCTGTTTCTTATTCTTCATTAATTTTTCAATGGTGATTTCTTCTTCTTCTTCCTGTGTTTGAGGTGAATATTTCTTTTCAATGTAGGTATCAACCTTTATCCTTCTGCTTCTTTTGGTCTTATCATCCTTAGGTTGTTCTTGTGCTTCTTCTTGAAAATTATTCCTGATTAGGAAACTTTCCTAGGAGTCTCCTACACTCTTTAAATGAAATCCAATGAGTATCTTTATCAGTCCATGATGATACATGATATTGTCTATGGATTGGATTCTTTTCTACAAAATTCCTGACATTTTCTTTAACCTGTTCAATAGGAAGTATGAGAGGTTTATTTCTCTGTCCTCTAGGAAATTCATTAATAGTTTGATGTGGTAGAAAAACATACAACCAAATCTACCCTCACAAGTAAATTTTTTTTGAATAATCAACAGAATGTTCCTCCATTTGTTTTTGAGTGTCGTATTGGGAATTCCCTTCTTAAAAATAGCAGTGTCCATACCTGGATTTTTCATAAAAATCTTCCATTCTTCTCCATGAATTTCCCTATTATTGAACCATATTTCACCAGTTTTCGTAAGTTTTGTGGCTTCTGCTATGAAGGACTTTGTCACCAAAAAATTTATGTCATCAATTTCTACCTCTGCCCCATTGAATTCTCTTGTGAAGGATTTGGTGACTTCTTTGTGGAACCCATCGAAATTTTCTATGAACTGGAGCCATCGTACCTTCTGTAACATTTCCTTCATCTGTGGATAAAATTCCATGAATATTCCTCCCACAGGCTCAGTTCTTACTATTAGACCCATCTCTCTGTTGTAAGGAGTTTTCACCTTAAAAACTGTTCCAATTTGACCAGGTGGATTGAGGTTTTGGCTTTGAGTTAAGAATTTCTAAAGGAGATTGTAGAGACGTGTAACTAAAATAGATATTCAGGTGAGGGTTTAGGAACGTGAGTAAGCAGGTTACAGAATGAGATATGATCGTTAATCATTAATGGATGAAATCGATCTTTATCATTATGGAATAAGATACAGATGAAGTGGCGAATTATGGATTTGTGGTGCGAACTAAATACAATCAGTTTTAATGATGACAATTTGAGGTGGCTCCATATGATCATATAAATTATATACGCTAATGTTTTTGAACCTTATTATTTAAACAAATTTTGTAATATACCTTGGAATTAACCTTTGTTGTTCTTCTTTCTATCTTGATTCCTCAGGTTTCTTTTTAGCATGATCTTCAATTG
This sequence comes from Pinus albicaulis, assembly GCA_034641835.2. Taxonomy (NCBI): domain Eukaryota; kingdom Viridiplantae; phylum Streptophyta; class Pinopsida; order Pinales; family Pinaceae; genus Pinus; species Pinus albicaulis. Next base: position 42,480 of record JAXQQM020064098.1, read on the forward strand.
GAGTCTTTAGTTGCTTATATTCAGTATGTCCTGCTTCAATAGGCTGAAAAAGTGTATCAATATGATCATCTAAATTATATACACTAATGTTTTTTAACCTTATTATTTAAACAAATTTTGTAACATACCTTGGAATTAACCTTTGTTGTTCTTCTTTCTATCTTGATTCCTCAGGTGTATTTTCAGCATGATCTTCAATTGGAGTCTTTAGTTTCTTTTTTTCAGTATGTCCTGCTTCAATAGGCTGCAAAAGTGTATCAGAGCTAAAGAATGTAATGACGGTTGCAGATTATTTTTAGAGCTGCAGAATATGATGAAAGTTGCAGATTATTTTGAGAGCTGCAAAAATATAGAAATTTTGTAGCTAGTCTTTTATTGCTTCTGAAAAAGGAAAGGGAACAAAGAATTTAGGATTTTTAGAATGGGAGAAAATATAAGATGTCAAAAATGAGCTCTGATTTTCACCTTGTATTTCCTGTATAAGGATGCCAATCATTGATTGGTTTTCATACTTGTAAAATCATTTTTTCTATCTTTTTTTTTCCAATGACACACACACACACACACACACACACACATATATATTATTTTAGATATGAAAAGTCAAAAGAATACTAAGTTGGGGATGAAGAAGGATTCTTCTTCACCAACTTCATATCAACATTGTCTTGAACTTTTTTGATAAATTCATCCTTTGCAATTGGTTTATGATAGACCTTTAGTCAATGTCCATTCACAAGAAGAGGTACCTGTCCTGTTACAGGTCAAAATACCTCCTCATCAGCTCAGAGGAGAAGAAAAATATGGAAGGAATACAAAGACCTAAACTAAACCTATTTCTGCCAAGGTAACGCCTCACTATAACAACATAAGAGCATTATAACGCACTTGATCAGTGAATAGGCTGCGTTAGTGGCTAGGGAAATGCTTTGTTTACACTAGAGGGCATCGTTACCCATGTTTTGAGTTTGGAATGGGAAAAACCCACGGAGAATGATTTTAATTTCCAGCTTTTTCTCACAAGAGAGTCAGTACAAAAAGGAAATTGCAAAGCACTAATCTCCTATTGGGCCTTGCCATAAACAACTGAACTCTCAAGGAAGGGAAAAGCATGGAAGTAAAGGAAACATCTTGGTTTTTTCTATTCAAAACTGGTGGAAAGAGAAGGGCAATGATTACTCTCTCCATCTCCTATAAAATGGAGTTGAAGGCTCTTGGTTCAAGGTCGAAGGATTGTCAAAGTTTTTGAATATTTGTGAAGTAGAGATCATTATTGTAGTGTAAAGGTAAAAAGTCAAAGAGGTTCATTGAGAACTTGTTGATCAAGACATCACCACTTTGAGAGATAGAGAGATTGGAAGGATGAGGAGGGCTTGGTACAACGGACGGTTGTAATCCTCCTTTTTATAAATCAATAGAACTGTATATGTTTTGTCCATTCTATGCGTTGATATTGTCATTTGTTATTTAATCACTTATATAGCATAAGATGAATGGCTTAGATGTGCATAGTTTAAATGTTTATTATATATTGACTTAATTGATAGGAAATGTATGTTATGGTAGAGATTACATGGGTGCTTTAATTGATTGCAGGGTCAAGATTTGGAGTTGGTGAAGGAGGACTCCTGCTTCACTGCCTAGTGCTCTCCAAAAGACTCCGAGATCATTAAAGAGGTAATATTCCATCTTGTTCTATCAAGTTGTTTTAATTTGATATGAACATGTATATGTATTCTTTGTGAACTATACAGCTAATCTTACTATCTGCCTCTGGCATCGGAAAGCCCTAAGAGGGATATTTGATAACCAACAACCCAAGCATTTTACCCCATAGCAGAATTGGAAACTCCGCTGGGGATTTCCCCATAGTTTCCAAACTATTTCCTTCCTCCTTTCTTCTTTCCTCTGTTCACAGACCCTTCTGACCAGTATTTATGCCCAGTAGACATTTCAAAAGCTCACAAAGTTCAATCCTGTTTCTGTTTGACCATATGAAGAACTTTACCCTGGCTAACGCTACATTTTTCGGTTTTCCAGTGCGTTATAATGCAGGATCTACTTAAATATAGTGTGTTAGTCTCTGGATTAACGTTGTATTTACTCAGAGACAGTGCATTACTCAGCCAAAATTTGTTGTTCACCCCTGTGATTGTGTTTTGGTTGCAGAGTTTTTTGGCCATCAGTATCTCTCATTGACTGAATCCATGTGCTTGTTTACTAAGATGGAATTTCTGCTTGTTTGCTCTTTTTGGAAAAGTTAGTGTCAAAATCATTTACTTTTTAGAGAATTTTTTTTTTTTTTAGTTAGCTTTTCTGCATCTAGCTGAGTTAATTCTGAAAATTTCAGTTCATAGACTGTTAAGAAGAGGTAGAGAGAAGTTTGAATCTTTAAATATGAACTGTGCTATTTGAATGTTAGTGCATGGATGTTGAAAAGAAACCTCTCCTTGTAGAAATACTCTTCATCGAATTGAATATTTAGAGCATATTTTTGCATGGTTTCTTGAGTCAGAGTCTCATTACATTTCATACGTCCACTCCCCCTCCACAAGACTAATAATCAAGTACACTAAGAATCAAGAGATAATAAAATCAATCACATTACTCTTTTTGAGCTCACACCAATAGTAGTTCAGGCTAGGATCTTGGGTTAGGAAAAGTGAGAAAATCACCCAAGATCTCAAAACTTGAAACTAGAGTCATTAACGAGTGAAATCCTATTGCACTCATATTATTGGGACCGTTCCTTTACTGGAGCTTAGCGCGAGAAAAAACTTGGGTGCACAATAAGCTAGCTCGCCTTCGACTGCATTTGGTGGGTGTGTTATATATTGGGGTTCCCTTCGGGGATGTCGAAACTAGATCGAGGATCTAGGTATTCTGCCCATATAGCATGTTGTCCTTGACCGTGGACCCCCTTGATGATGTCTGTGATTTGAGGTATCTTTAGTGGCCATACTTTTCAGGGACTTACACAAGGTGACTGGGATGGGCTATCCTGGTACCTGAAACAGACAGACCCACTCTGTCTTCGGTCTTTAGGAGGGTACTCATCTTCATGAGAGTGCTTACACCTATCATTTGAGGTTCGGGCGAAGCTCTAGAGTGACCGTAACTTTACTTTCGACCAACCTTCTCTGTATACTATTGTGATACTAGATTTCATCACCAGCAAACCGTAGTACTCAAACAGGGCACCCTATTTCGACTGCTTGCTGATTGATTTTAGAGAGTCCTTTTTTCTTTTTTCTTTTTTAGGTGTGTGGTTACTATCATTGAGACTTTATAATACATCACAATTTATTAAAATTTGTTAAAAATAAATAGGTCACCATGGCGTCATCCGACCCACGCCATCTGTCTCGATGACAACAAGGTCTACCTCCTCTGACTCTTGAGGAACAACTGAACCTTGGTGAACCTGTGCCTTCTACGGAAGAGAAATCTCCATTGACAAACCCTGATTTACACATAGCCTCATATCATACGGAATTTCCGGAGGACCCTTTCACGGAAGGTGTTGTACCTCATTACAATCCCCCACTCACTGATTCGTTGGGGCCTATGATAGTTTAGATTCCACCATGCCAAGACATGTCTTCGGCTACACAAAAATACATTTCACAACTGGCATCCATAGGGTCGATGCTAATGGCAACCATCCTAGGTTCGCCACCATCTTCCCTGCCGGTTTTCAGTTCTATGCCATCACTTGGTAACCCCAATAGTCAACATATACCTAATCCCAACCCTACGGTCATCACAACTGCAAGTAGCTCGCCGAGTCCTTCGGGATCTACTCCTACCGTGAACACGTTGGGACCCACGGTTGCTCCTCCCACGAGTGTGACTACTTCGGTTCCTTTTAGCAACCCTTTCGGTTGGAACCCTTTGCTGAGTTCGAACCCCTTGGCCATTATACCAGGGGGAAGTGTCACCAGCACGCAGGTAGCAGGGAACATGTCACTTCCCCTGCAATCCTTAGGACAAACTGGACAACCTATTTTTAATACTATTCCCTTAAGTGGTTTAAATATAGGTGTAGGGTCTATGCCGTTGCCGAACTATGGAAGCAGTAGCATGCCTTCGGGAAGCTCTATTGCATCCATATGGACTAACCCACCCGAACCTCCATCTGGAATGGGAGGGAACTTTTATCTTGGGGGCAACCAACCATTCGCCCTGCAATACAATATGCCCTATGGACAACAACCATATGTCCCTACCCCTCCACCTATAGGAAATTTTTATCAAAGTCCTACTTATCCTCCTGGTAACACATTGATGGGCAGACCCTATGGTCCAAATAGTCAGCCCATACTTCCTTGGTTAGATTTGGGGGCAAATCCACAATTGCCATTTTTGGCAGCTCTGGACATCCCTGACATCCATAAACTGACTAATGACCCCATCAATCACAACCCGCTCTGGCCTCCAGTACCGCACAAGATTCCTTCTGAAATCCCAAAGTTCGATGGGAAACAAGGGGACGACCCAACCGCACACATCACTACCTTTCATCTATGGTCTATATCTAATTCCATGGCGGATGGTAGTGTCTGGATTCGACTGTTTCCCCGCACCCTTACAGGAAATGCCGCCAAGTGGTATATTGAATTGCCACGCGCCGCCATAAACACTTTTGGCGCTCTAGCAATGGAGTTTCTAAAGAAATTCCAATTACTAATCAGATTTGAAACTGGAATGGAACTGTTAACCTCGCTGCGCCATGACACCGCCACCCACATCTCCGATCACATTCATGAATGGAGATGTAGGAGGAGGTTAGTCAAAGCGCCAATCCCAGATCATCTCTTAGCTAATTGGTTTTGTAGGTCTCTCTTACCCCACATCTCTAAAGACATTGGCCTTTCCAGTGCGGTTACAGAAGATCAATGCATTCTTCATGCCCAACATTTGGATTTAATCTATTCACAATCTGGCACGCTATATGATTTACTCCCCAATGCCCCTAGTAACCCAAATCCTCCAGCTACTCAGAAAACCAGAGCTCATGCCGACGGTCTCGTTGGCACAATCTCTGGTGTAGCCACAGAACAGTCTTGGGGGCAAACCTCCCAGCCATCCTCGGCTACCACTGCCCCTAACAAAACGACTACTCTTCCTACTGCTGAGGTAAATTCTGTGCAAACTTCACAAAAACCTAGTGGAAAGAATAAGAAGAACAAGAAAAATACATCTTCTTCAGAAGAGAAGTCGGACAATTAGAATAACCCTAATCAGAAAAACGCTGCCAAAAATGACAAAGGGAAGGATAAACCCATGAAATTCCCTTGCAAGATCTGTGCAGAGGACCACTTGACATACAAATGTCCTCGGCTGCAGGAATGCATCGATTTTATCACAAACAAGGATTCTGGGCGAACACCTGCCGTTCTTCATAATCCTTTCCCTAATCAACAGCTGCAACATCAACACATGGTTGACAACCCGCCACAACCCCAGCAACGGGGAAATGGTGGTTCGCATCCTTCCGGTGAAGGACCATCCACCATTTATGGCATTGAGAGTGTTGAACTTCAAACATGAGCCAAGCTTTATGGAAAACCTACCATAGATGCTCAAGAACCTGGTACTAGTTCAAATCCGCCGCCGCCTAATGATTTGCATATCGAACGGCCTACTGCTAACCCCGTGATTCGTCCCCCCAAAGGGACACTTCGACGCACGACTCATAACACCTCTGCACGTGCAGCCCAAAACTACAACATTGTAGAAGATTTTGCGCAGGCACCGTCAGCTATGTCTGCTCTCGAAGTATTACAAACCTGTCCAGCATAAAGGAAAGCCTTGCTTTCGGCCATTGGTGGAATAGACCCCCAGGTTTCCGTGCTATCTATCTTTGATATGGAAAAATCTAAACCTTTCCTCTCACACCAATTCACATTCCAGGTGCAGGTTGTGTCGAAAGGGAGACCAATCCATCGCACTGTCATAGACGAAGGTGCTTCGACCTGCGTTATGTCACAAGCTTGCTAGCTCAATTTAGGTTCTCCTACCTTAACACCACCGTCGAATTCCCTCAAATCTTTCGATGGCCACACATTCCTCCCAAAAGGATACCTTGCTAGCTTTCCCATCACTCTGAGTGGGAAAATGGTAAACGTGGATGTTGAAGTCATAGAACACCAACTAGACTATAATCTATTGCTCAGTCGCAGTTGGTCTTATGCCATGACCGCCATTGTGTCTTCGGTCTTCCGACTCATCCTATTTCCATAGGATGGGAAAATAGTCACAGTGGATCAGTTATCCTTCTGCACCCCTGATTATGCCACGTTACCAAGTAACATTGTACCCCTAATAGGAGGCTTTCCTGACTCTTACGTTAGTATCGGTATCGGTATTCTGAAGGCATCTTCCCTACTGGGTTGTTTTCCTCTCCCGCACAGATCCCAAACACGGTTGCAATGATATCCACCACTCTGGATGGCTCTATCGACCCATGGATCGTCCCGGCACCTTCAGACATTGATTCCTACGGAGATCAGATGCCGCTCTCATCAGCTGAGTTGGCTTACCAAGCTATCCAAATCACATTTGAACCCTCCACTGCTATGGTTTTGACCAAAGGTACAAACCTCCCTCCCATCACAGTTCTCTCTAAGGATCTCCTCAATGAAGTCTTTCCTACAGACGAAGCTATTCGAGAGATCATGTCTTTAGAAGAATGACCTTGGGGAGAGTTTCACCATCGCGCTTCGATGATTGAGTCGGACGTGATAAAAACTGAAATCCCATCCTTTGACCCACATGAGATGGTTCCCTCCACTTACACGACTGTTCAAACTATCGATTTAGAACGGAACATGGGTAATCTTTCTAAGACAGTGCTCATTGATATCTCAGTCAAAATGGGTATCGTGGAAAATATTCAGATTGGAGCCGATTGCAATCCTGAGGAAATTTCATGCTTCACATCCCTTTTCAAGGAATTCCACGATGTGTTTTCTTGGTCTTATGACGAAATGACTGGCATAGACCCATCTATCGTCGAGCATGAAATCAAGATTTATGAAAATGCCAAACCAATTCAATAGTGACTCAGACCTGTCCACTCGCGCAAAGCAGTCGCCATCAAAATTGAGGTAGAAAAACTTTTAAACGCTAGTTTCATCTATCCCGTTCCTTTGACGGAATGGGTTTCCAATCCGGTTCCCATCAATAAAAAACAAGGCACCATTCGAGTTTGTGTTGACTATCGCGATCTGAATGCTGCTTGTCCCAAAGACAATTATCCTACACTGTTCATAGATCAGATTCTTGACGATTGTGCCGAATGCGAATCTTTTTCCTTCATGGATGGATTCTTGGGCTATAACCAGATTGCAACTAAAAAAGACGACCAGCATAAAACTGCCTTCATCTGTCCTTGGGGCACATTTGCATATCGTAAACTCCCATTCAGTCTAAATAATGTTGGAGCAAATTTTCAGCGGGCTATGGACTATGCTTTTCATGACATTCGACATATTGTACAGGCTTACTTGGATGACCTTCCAACCCATTCCAAGAAACGACCTGATCACCTTGCTCATCTGAAAGAAATTTTTTCTAGGTGTAGATTCTACAATATACATCTGAATCCTCATAAGTGCGTATTTATGGTCGAGTCCGGACGTTTGTTAGGCTTCATTGTCTCCAAGCACGGGATTAGGGTTGATCCCGATAAGGTCAAGGCGATTATTGAATTTCCGGCACCACAATCCATCCTTCAACTCCAACGTTTGCAAGGGAAGGCAAACTTTTTACGTCGATTCATCGTTAACTATGCCGAGATGACGAAAGGATTTATGCGATTATTGAAGAAAGGAACACTATACTTGTGGGATGACCAAGCTCAACGGTCATTTGATGCTTTAAAACATGCACTTGTTTCAGCCCCACTCCTTGGTGCCCCTGACTACTCACGCGACTTTCTCCTCTACCTGGCAGCCTCACCATCCTCACTTGGAATGTTTTTGGTTCAAGTTCACAGTGACGACAGTGAACATGTGATTTACTATTTTTCCAAAGGTCTAATTGGACCTGAAATACGCTATTCACATGTGGAGAAACTTTCTCTGGCAGTAGTTTTTGTCGTCACCCGACTCCGACACTATATATTGCTGCGACAGACTACGGTTATTACTTTGGAGAACCCCATGCGGCACATCCTGTCTCGACAAATTATTGGAGGAAAATATTCCAAATGGATCATAATCCTCCAACAATTTGATTTGGTCTTCACAGCTGCCAAAGCAAAGAAATCCCTCGTCTTCGCTGAATTATTATCGGACCTTCCCAGAATCAACCCCGGAGAAGTAGCTCATGATCCATTTCCTGTTGAATTTGTATACTTGGTCGATTCTTCGAACCCATGGTATGGAGACATTTTGGTCTACCTACAAACCCAATGCTTCCGCCCAACTCTCACGTCCGACGACCATCGTCGTATCCGCCTCCAGGCAAAGCACTACCTTGTGCTAAATGATACATTATATCGCCGTGGTGTCGATACTATTCTCCGACGTTGTCTCACTTTCGATGAAGCGGAACGCATTTTGAATGACTGCCATGCAGGCGCATGTGGTGGTCATATTTCGGGCATAGCTACTGCCCAAAAAATCTTGCGTGCAGGTTATTATTGGCCCACTTTGTTTAAAGACTGCATTGCAGCGGTCCATAAGTGCCATCCATGTCAATTTTTTCACAAAGAAAATGTGTGCTCATATTTCCCCCCCTTCATCCGGTTATCTCCATTGGTCCTTTCGCTAAATGGGGAATTGACTTCGTCACCTGTTATCCCACTTCAGAAAATGGACACAACTACATCGTGGTTGTGGTCGATTATTTTACGAAATGGGAAAAAGCCATTCCCACTTTTAAGGCCGATGGAGAAACCGCCGCTCTCTTCCTGTTCAATCAGGTAATCTGTCGATTCGGTGTAGCCCTATCTATCGTCACAGATCATGGATCCCACTTTCAGAATCATATGATGACCGAATTAACATCCATGCTAGGTTTTTGTCAAGATCAATCTTCGTCTTATTATCCTAAAGCTAATAGTCAAGTTGAAGCTGTAAATGGCGTCCTCAAAACCATGATTCGTCGACTGGTCAGAAATCATAAAACCACATGGCATCGGAAGTTGTATTCCGCGTTATGGGCATACCGAACTTCATTCAAAACTGCCACAGGCTTCACGCCATTCCAACTTGCATTCGGCCTGGAAGCAGTACTTCCAATCGAGTGTGAAATTCCATCACTCAAACTTGCCATTAAACTCCTGCCTGGCACCACCGCCACAGAAGAGCACTTGCTCTCGCTCGATCATTTGGACGAAACTCGTCGAGATGCTACACTAGCACTTGAAGCTCACCAACACCGAGTCAAAGCTCAATACGACAAATCTGTCAAGCCTCGTTCTTTCCAAGAGGGTGATCTTGTTCTACTCTATGATCAGAAACATGACCTCTTGGGGGCAAGAACACTCCAACCATTATGGCTTGGTCCTTACATCGTCACTAAAGTCCTCTCAAAAGGGGCTTACGAACTTCAGGACTGTAATGGAATTGCACTCGCAGAGCCTCGCAATGAGCTCTATCTAAAGAAGTATTTTGCCTAGTTTTGCACTAGGCATATGCTTTGTAATTTTATGTATATAAGTTTTGCCTATTGTTTTGATGTGTCTGGATATTTTTTGGTTTTTGAGGTGTTTTTTCTCATGCATAATATTTTTTCTTTCACATAGATGCCATCACCCTCCTTATCATACGTCGGATATGCGGACGGTGCTAGTCGTCACACTAGACACATTGCTTCAACTGCTTGGGATAAAGACACTCACAAGGTTGGAAATTTTTGGTTACGGGAATTTTCCTAGGTAGTGTTAGCCATCAGTATTTTTTACATGTTAGTGATGACTATATCTTCAGCTGAGTTTTCTAGAAACTGATTTCCTTATGTCAATATGTCATCCAGACACTTGGACAAATAATTTTTCATAGTTTTAGGCAAAGGGCTAGATCGGGACTAGGCCTCCTTGGTTCAACAAAATGATCAACAAATCAGTCAAAGAGAAAGTTTTATGGACAGAACTATGGGCAGCTGATAGGTAGGTAGGGCAAACCATGCATCCTACTCAACATACATGGAACTGATGAATAAAACTTAGCAACAACACCTTAGGTTACTAAAGAGCAGCTAAGAATTCTTTAGCATAACTAAGGGAGAAGAAAACATCAAGCTATGAAGATTCGGGGATTTTGAGGTGCCTCCATGGGCATGTCTCAAAATCAATCTTTACTGATCTATAGCAGCAAGAAAAATGAAATATGAGTGAAAACTAGAAGACAAAACACATTAAGAAGCACTATACCATTCTACCATGTCAAGGAATCCATCAACAAGCCTTCAACATTCTTCAAAAGCATCCAAGAGGCAGTCCAAAAATCATAACTCAAGTGTATTCTTCAAAGCTCATATGACCAATGCATTAATTCTTCTCTCAAGTTCAGCCTCTGATTTACAATGAGAACCATGGGATAAATAGGCTAGAAGGAGGAAAACCTCATGGAGCAACTAGCTATCCCATTGGCCAAGTCTAAATATCTAAACGTGTCCTTGAGGCTTTGCAAAGCCCAAGGCACAAAATATCCCATAAAATATCTAAAAAACTGCTAAAAACGGAAATTATATTGACTTTACATGATTTTCCCATGACAAAAATAGCTTAACGCACATTTGGGAAAAGCAGATTTTTGGAGTTCAAAAATTACAAAAATACTTCATATTTATGCCTAAAAAAGGTCCCCTGACTTGCTGGATGCAAATGGAAGCCTTCCCGATGTTGAAATGAAGCTCATGATGGCTCGTTGGAAAGCTATCTGTGTCTTCTTTCCAATGCAAGTGGAATCATCTCAATCTGATCTCTGAAAGTCCCTCAAAACTGTACCTGTGTGCAAAAACCCAGAAAATAGCAGGTTGCTGATAGGGCGGGCAGAATGTGCAAAATGAGGCTGTTTTTCGCCAATTTGGAGGGGCGAATGATCTTCAAATACTGAATGTGTTGGAAACTGCTCATGAAATTATGGAATCCATTGGTATCACCTCCTCCCTTGACGGCTTATCAAACCCACAAAATATTTAGCAGGTTTTAATGAGAAACCCCGAAAATGCAAAAACAAAAGTTTTAAACAGGCCCAAGTGGCATGCATGACCACTCAAGAGTCCATAAGCTCCTGCTAAAAACTGAAAGCCAAAATATCAAGACTGGCTCTTGTTTCATCTGCTCCAAAGTCGGCGCCCTATCTTCCAATTTCTTCATTTTCTTGTACCTTCAATCTTGGCATGAGTGGTTACTCGAAAATGAGGGGGTTTTCTTTTCTAGGCTCTCAGTCCCTGTTTGCCTTCCTCAGCTTTGTTTCCAAATGCGTTGGCCCTCTCAGCCATCTTCCTTGTTTCCCTCAATTTCTGTTCAAGGCGGTGAAAGGCATCAGGCGACTTGTTCTTACATACTCCATTTCTACGAGGCACTGGCAGGTATGGTCCTAGGCCTCTTTCGCCTAGGTTAGTCCTCTTCCTCTTCATCATCAAATTCGCCAATGAGCTCTTCAATTCTTACTTGCGCCTTTTCTGCCTCCTTTTTATACTTGATCGCCCTTGCCTCATGAATGGCTGCATGATACTTCATTTGTTTGTTCTCAACCTCCAAGAAATGGTTGAAATTCCTCGCCCTTTGAAGATCTTCTTGTAACACCTCAATTTGCCCTTCTTTGTGAATGAGGAGGTTTTCAAGGATGCGTGCCTCATTATCACTGTCATCGCTTGGGATAGGGATGACAGCTGATTTACCTCCATGCTTGGCACTTCCTCCAACTGCACCTTTGCCTTTGAAGGCCAATCTAGCGCTCTTTCTTCTTGGCAAGCTAGAAGTTGTATTTTTGGGCAATTCCCTCTTTTTAGGAACAGTTTTGGTCACTGTCAAGGAGGCAGCTTCAGCTTGCTGTCCTTCCTCAACATCTTGTCCAGCTTGTGGCTCAAAAGATGCTTCAATTGTGTGCTCAACCTGCTGCTCTTCAACCTCTGTCTGCTGCTGTCCCTCTTCCTGAATTTGATGTTGTTCATCAACCTCTAGCTGCTGTCCCTCTTCCTGAATTTGATGCTGTTCATCAACCTCTAGCTGCTGCCCAATGATATCCAACTGCTGTTGTCCCTCAAAATCTGGCTGCTTCTGCTCATCATCCTCCTTTTCTCCCTGTGGCTCACTGCCCTCTCCTTCTCCATGTTTACTTGGCTGCCCAGTGATCATCTTGAGTTTTTCAGGGGTAGGCCTACTAGATAAAGGCACTGGGCGATGGACAGGCTGAGTAGGAGGCACATGAACAGGAGGGACAGTGGCGAAATTGGCATGGCTAATGAATGAATCCCATGAAACTCCTTTCTTCTCCAGCTGGTGTAAGAAGATGATTTTGATCAAGGAATGGTGAAAAAGAGATGGGATTTGCTGAGGTGGAGCTTTCTTTTGAACAATAGCTGCCATTTTCTCTATGCTTTTGGACAAAAAGTATGGAAGGTTTAACTGCCTGCTCCTGGTAAAATGCATCAACAAGCGAACATGATAGGCAAATATTTGGCTAAACCTCCCTTCACAAGTGAAATATCTCATTATGGCTTTCATCAGCGGAGCATAACTATCAAGAAGATAGGAGAAAGGAAAAATAGCAGTGATGGTCTCCCTATGTTCCGGCTTGATGAAAGGTTTATAATCCTCCAGATCAAGATGCGCTTGCTTAAACCACTTTTCACCATGATACGGGATCTTGGTAGCTTTGGATACATACCTTGGAGAGATTTTGAAGTCAAGACCTGCTAACTGGAAGTGTTTGTCCTTGAATCTCAAAGCGCACAAATGTGTAAGTGGCGAGAAACTCTTGACTTCTTCTATCCTCTGACTGAATTCAAGACAGCCTACTTCATGGAAATTGAAAAGCACTGAGGGATGAGCATTGATTTCTTTTATGGAGATAGGCTCATATCTCTTATGTTGTCCGCCTTTGTGATCTCGTTTTGGAGGCATTCTGACTTGAAACAGGTTTTGGAAGAGGCACACTGCCTTCAATGTATGAAGAATGCTCTGCTGGATTGAAACTGGCCACTACACTGCTTGGATAGTTATGGACCTTGTGTTTTTGACTAAAATGCAACAATGCTTCCTTGAATAAGCCCCCTCTACACTTATCAACAACAGTTCTTCAAATCTGGATACACTTCAGTTATGTATCGTTCTTAACAATGGTACTATGTGTAGAAAACTGCTTTGTAGATTCTCTGTGCACAGTCTTGAACAATCACCCCTCTTGTGACTTTGTTAGAGGCCTGCTTACACTTGTATTTGGGTCTTCAACATCAAACTTCAAAAATAATAACCCTGTTCTTCAGATCATTTATCTTGAAAAATACCTCTGTTTTAATATCAAATGCAATCACCAAGCACTTTGCCCTTTAGACAGTGGCCATTTTCATTTGTGAAGTTTTGAGAAATACAACACCACTTTGGTACCTCTGCCTTTAATGTCCAAATCTAACCATCAAAAATCTCTGCTCCTCAGTGTACTGTGTACTTCTGTCTTCAAATGTTAAACTTGATCATCAACAACCGTGCCTTCTAGAAAATGGCCTTATTTCACCCTCAAAATTACTCTGTTCAACAATCTTCAGAATGATACAGTGTAGTGTAATGAACAAGCAGACTTAGTTTAGGTATAAGATAAGTGCAACAGTGGTTTAGAGAACACACTCTCTTCTTCAGCCAGGAACTATTTTCAAATTTGTGAGTTTAAATAGTTCATCAACACCTATATACCCCTGTTTCCAATATTAATTTCAAACATTAACAACTCTGTTTTTCCGAAAAAAGGCTTCTTTCTTTGTGAAGTTTTTTTGAGAGAACAAAAACTGCTTTTGTACTCCTGTCTCCAGAGTTAGAAAAACATCAATTAAACCTGCCCTTCAATGTAATATTTACCCTTAGAGCCTCTTTTTCAATCAGCTATTCAACATGATAATGAGGTGAAGAAAGAGGGCAAACCTAGGTTAACCATACACAGTGCTTTTTGAGGGACACTTCTTCTTGTGAAGTTTTTAAGAAAAGATCACTTGTATACCTCTGCCTTCAAAGTTTAGATTTGACCACCAACAAACTTTGCCCTCCGGAAAAATGGCCCTATCCACCCTTAGAAAACTCTCTGTCAACAATTCTCAATGATATAATACAGTGCAAGGGAGGAGCAGACTTAGCTTTGGTGATAGAAACAGTGTAACAGTAATTTAGACAATACACTCTTAGCTTGTGAGTTTTGAGATATGCCCCAATACATTCTATAACCCTGCCTCCAAGGTTTAAACTCTCATTAACAACTACGGCCTTTTTAAATTACCTCATCTCACTGTGTAGGAAAACTGCTTTTGTTTTTAGCAAAGATGGCAAGATCTGGGGTTTTCAAACAGGTTTGTCACTTATCAACACTTTGCAATTGATGGGATTTCATAAAAATACCTCGAACTTGATGGATGCTCGTTTGAAAAGCTGTAAGAAATCCTGGATAGCTTGAAAAAGTGGCGCGGCAATCTCTGGAGCAAACCCGTCGCACAGGAGAAAGGCTGTCGGGTCGACTTGTCGTGCGGTCGGGCGGCCACCTACAGGCACGTCGCACCCGCCTACAGGCACGTCGCGCCGACGTTGAAGGCCTTTGCAAAACGATGCCTAGGCACGTCGCGCCTACATCCAGGCACGTCGCGCCGCTTCTGAGAGCAAATTTTTGAATTTTCGCCCAACTTTCTTGCTTGTTTGATGCTGGATGCGGGTGGACTCCTCTTCAGATTTTTGAAAATGAAGACTTACACCATAATTACCTTTGCTACTATATCACCACGACTCTCCAACGGTTACTTACCCTTTCGGATTTTGACATTACTTTTAAACTCTGTTTGTTTTTTCAAACAGTGGGTTCGTGATTTGCATATATATATCGCCCTTTAACCCCGAGCTCTGACCTTTGATCAATTTAATTCGACCAACACCGCCACTTCTGCTACGGTGTTTCAATAACACAGGTGATTTGTCATTTTTGTTTTGACAACTCCTTCATTTTTTACTTACAGTGGGTTTTCAAATCTCTGTTTGCAGGAGTAGTATACAGTGCTTTTTTCCCTGAAAATAAAGGTGGTGCTTTCTTCCTTTTACACTATCCAACAATGTTCACAGGCTAAAAAAAAAATCTTTGGAACACAGTGAAAAATAACTTTAAAGGGGAAAACTTCTTGGTGACAAAGTTTTTAGAAGGTCTTGTCTGCAGGTCCCTTTTCTACACAGTCCTGTGCTACATCTGCTCTCTGGAATGGTAACAAGTGGTTTGTTATAAGACATATAAACAGTGATAATTCATCACAACCAGCTTCCTCTGCCTGTTTATTAGATTAAATACCACTCGCCTCCTCCATCTGAAAAGACAAGCCTGGGCAATATGAAAACAGGACTCTTTTGATACATAGTCATTATTTTGCTTTGATCATTGTGTTACCTCTTTTTGCACACAGAACCATTTCATAACTGAAATATGTTCACTGCTTCCCCTCTTGGTGATTGTTAGCAAGGAAGGGCTATTTCATAATGCACTAAAACATTTGAAAGCTGTGATTTTCTATTTGACATTGTCTTGTTGCTTGATCTTTCCTCAAGGAGACAGTTTTCTTTTTTGGTATCAGTGGCACACATATGTTCAATATTTCCCCTTTCCTACTGTAGGTATAGTCAGACAGAGAGTTCTTTGAAACAGGAGTACCAAAATCTTTGCATCACCAGTACTAGCATTCACCTGTGAAATGACTTTTATTCCTTTTTGGTAACCTTCCACTGCTCTTTCTATACTGTATCTTTGTGCTAAATCTGTCCTTTGGAATGATGACCATTGTGTCTTGGCGATTGTTGTGTTATTCAACATAAAATAGCCTGTGTTCTTTCAAAGTGTTTGATGATTGCTGCTTCCAGGTGATTCACAAGCTTACCTTGGGACTGTAAGTGTGCTCTCTTGATGGCTTGCTTTCATACTCTACTTCACTGTTTACTCAAAGGACCTTCTTTAGATTTCTGGGCAGGTGATCATGGAATGTTTTTAACCCCTTTTTAAATCAACTGCTCCTTTGGCACTAATAGCATACAATATGTTCAATATTTTCTCCTCTCTACTGGATGGACTGTTTACATATAGCTTTTTGAAGAGGGAGATCAATACATTTATATCATAAACAGTAGCACCTTCCTTTATTCAATTTCTTTGTATCTTCTTCCTGCACTTTTTGGACTCACCAGTTTTCAACAGCCTGCAATGATTTGGCCATCTGCTCGTATATGGAGGAGGCTCTTCATCAGGTAAAGTATCAGAAGGCCTCTTTTACCACTATGCTAGACACAACCTTTCTCTGAATGTGGTGGTAAGTAAACCATTTGAACAACATCAATCTAGGCATCACTATTTGCAAGCATCATTGTGTTTTTAGAAGGAAACCTAGCCACAGTAACACTGTTCTAAGGTTGCTGAGATATTTATCATTTGGCTTGTTCATCTCATGACCTGTTATTTTGACAAAAACTCTTTGTGACTATGAAGGTCAGTGTTTTCTTGAAAAACCAAGAACTTTCTCCTTCCTGTGTAATGGCATTGGTTAACATCTGTTCTATTTGATTTTGAACCAAAACAAGCCTCTTATGATTTGGATGTTTACTGATGACAGATCCTTCTAGAGTTCAACAATCCATATGGTTTGCAAGTTTGAAATGAGCTCTTTTATCAGGCCAAACTCCCCTTTCCTTTGAGCTTATCATATTTCCACTATATTCCTGTTATGGTCAACAATTACATTCATGAAACCTGAAGATTTGTTTCATTGTTTCAGTAAAGGCAAACCCGGGCTTCTGCAACCTTCTGAGTCAACACTGGCCTACGCCCTCTGCTTATGTATGAAGGAGGCGCACTAACCCTCTGCTTGTAAATGAAGGAGGTTCCGGGCCTTGATGATTTACCATTTTGCTGAGACAGTGGCGACCCTTTCTTACTGTGATTTTCATGCTGGAAAGAGCTGTAAGGTCCTGATGAGTGACTTTTGTTTTGCAGCTTCATCTCAGGCTCACAATACATTTAGAAGCAGCTGTTCCTCTAAGTGTGGATCAAGCAATTCCTCCTGAGATGAAATATATTTCCTGTCTTTGTAGAACCATAGAACACAGTGAAAAACCTACTAGTCAGCTTGAGATTGGGCTTTATGCAGTGCTGAGACCTAGGGAATATGAGTGGCGCGACTTAAGGCTGCTTGTCAATTTCATTTGCAAAGTAAATGATCAGTCATGGTAGACCTGTAGCAGATGGAGGCTTTTTGGCTTTTTGATGATTGCCAAAGGTGAAATGTCCTAAAACGCCACTTCCTAACATAGGGGAGACTATTGAAACAGATGTGGATTTTCCTTTTAAGGTTGATGGGCAGACCAATAAGGCTGAAGCTGGATAGGATTGTGATATGAGGTTTTGATATTTGACATGGGCGAACTGGAAAGGTAGAAAGGTGAA
>JAXQQM020091477.1:0-40251 GCA_034641835.2 Pinus albicaulis
TTGAGTATATGGCCTACTATGATCTCGCCTCAAGGAATAGACTCCCCATTTCCTAGAGTCTCCGCTCTTGCTAAATCATAAGATCTGGTATATCTAGCTTATATCTGGCTTACAGGTTGCTGGATATACTCTTAGTGTTATAAGGCTCTTGCTAAATCATAATATCTGGTATATCTGGCTTATATCTGGCTTACAAGTTGTTGGATATACTCTTGGTGTTATAAGGCAGCCACAAAGGTTGATCCTAGACCTCCCCCAGATTAGTCCAAGGAAGAAAGTTTTTGCTGAGCAATATTGAGGCCCCACCTAGGTTTGAAACTCAGTTAACACACCCGGTGTGTCTGTGGGCAGTTGCATAATGCATTAGGTTTAGGAGTATAGGGTCAGTCCCTCAGACATGACCCTGGGCCTCCTCAGAGACAGGAAGTAAGTTTAGGAATTCTCCTAATACCCAAAAAATAAAAAATAAAGGAAAAAGAAAGAAATTCTCCTAATACTGAAAACAAACAAACAAAAAAATGACAGTAGTTAATTATCGATTCTCGTGATTAAAAAAAGAAACGAAAAGAAAACAGACAATAGTTAATTAGTAGTTTCCAACTTTTCACTAGCATGTCGTAACATTTTTTGATGTATATGCATAAAGACTTTGACTTCAAGATGACTCAGGGGTTGCTTTGTCAAAGTTTACTTGCATGCTAAAAAATTTTCTGATGTCAACCGACATGGATAAAACATGATCATAAAGAGATAAAATTTGATAAAACTTCAGCAAAAAACATGGATGAAGTTCATACTCGACAACAAGACTGACGTGGGAAGAAAAATCTAAAGAAAACTTTTTAAGGTTCCATCTTTCCACTCCTTAATGATAGGTTTAATAAAATAATCAGTTCTTAATGAAGGTGCTACCTCCCCGTTAAGTTATAATCTTTTGTTCCCACATTTTAAGAGTAAAAGATAGAAATCTGAAGAGAAAAAATTGGTGATGTATATGTGGTTGCTCCACTTGGGCTCTATGGAAAATCTTGGCAGAGAGTGTTTACCTTTCCGTGTCTTCACAAAAATAGGTTCTCTGGTCATAGAATAAGATCACTACATGTAGGTGATGGTTTTGTAGTAAGTTCTCAGCCTTATCTTCAGAATGGCTAACAGAGAGAATTAGGTTTGAATACAGGATATAATTTGATGAATTTGGAGATTTAGAGTTAAAGAAAAAATTGTGGTGATGTTTGGATGGGTGCTAATTTGTAGGGTTTTCCATTTTCATAATTTTCTTTGTTGTGCTTTCTACCATGCTACCTAGTTGCTTTCATGTTTCCCTAGCATTTTAACTTTTTCGATGTCTATCTCTCTATTGTGTCTTTCCCCATTTGAAATGTAATCCTTATTTGGTAGGTGTTTTCTTCAATATAGTGTGAATATTTTTCCATCACACAGCTTATGTGGGGTTTGTCTATGCAAATAGCTTGTAAGGCCCATTCATCAGGGTATTTGATGAAATGAAATGATTATCAATGATCACCAACTAATGGTACTTGCAGAGATTTACTCTAAAAATTCTACATTTTTCCCGTGCCAACATTTATACAACATTTTAACCTCATGAATTATTCTCCTATGTTCTCTTAGCTGATTCTATAAGCATTTATTATTGTTGTCAAAGCTTTTACTCTCTAGTCCCATTGAGCTATTTTAGTTATTTGTGGACATTGATCTATTTTCATTTCATTTCTTCAATTTTTTTGACTGTTATGCATTTCCTTTGGCCAGTGCCTTCTTTCTTACCTATGCTTTTTCTTCTTAAGAATTCCAGCCAGCCAGAGCAACATGGGTAGCAGGAGCCACGCAGTCTAGCCAAATCCCAGCAGGGGTAGCACAGAGGTAGAAGGAGCCACGCAAGGATGACGCAGGCCCAATCAGGGCAGTGCAGGGGCAGTGTAAGCCCTTCAGGTGTGACGCAAACCATTACTAAGCAGTGCAGAGGCCGACGCAGGCTAGTTAGGCTAACTTAGAGGGATTCAGAGCAGTGTATTACTGTCGTTTTTATTTCTCTATTGGGTGATTCTCTGTTCTCTTAGCTAATGCTATAAGCACTTATTGCTATTGTCAAATATTTTACTCTCTAGTCCCATTGAGCTATTTCAGTTATTTGTGGACATTGATCTATTTTCATTTCATTTCTTCAATTTTTCTAACTGTTATGCGTTACCTTTGGCCAATGCCTTCTTTCTTACCTATTCTTTTTCTGCTTAAGAATTCCAGCCAGCCAAAGTAGCAGGGGCAATAGGAGCCACACCGTCCAACCAGAGCCGAGCAGGGGTAGCACAGAGGCAACAGGAGCCATGTAGGGCTGACACAGGCCAAGTCAGGGAAGTGCAGGGGCAGTGTAAGCCCTTCAAGTGTGACACAGGCCCTTATTAAGCAGTGCAGCGGAAGTGTAAGCCCTTCAAGTGTGACAGAGGCCCTTACTAAGCATTGCAGAGGCTGACGCAAGCTAGTCAGACTGACGTAGAGGGATTCATAGCAGCATATTACTGTCGTTTTTATTTCTCTATTGGGTGAACCAATTTTGGTACCCAGGATTGTTGTACTTAGAAACTACATAATAATGAAAACCCTCCAGAGCTAGTTGCACCAGTTTTCCCGCATTGGGTTTTTTCCTGGGACACTTATCCATAAAATCCATGTGTCACTTTTTCTATGAGCATGTTATTCAGTATTTGATTTGTATGTGTAGGTTGCTAGTTGTATTTACTATTTACTTCGTTAATTTATTGAATATTTCAGAAATTAACTTGTAACTTAATTCAAGTAGGAGAAGTAAATCAAGATACTGTAGTAGGGTTTCTTAGATTAAGAAATTTTGATATTCCCTAGGTCTAGTCCCATTAGGTCACCTAGGGAAACAATTTCCCAGGAATCTAGCTAGAGGAAAACTTCTATCTCCTAGAGGCAGCTGCGTTTCTGGGTGCCCTCACTCTCCTCAGAAATTGGGCCAATTCTGATGGTGGAATCTCTAGATAACTCAAGCCCTATCTCTAGGATCAAGTTTTTCCTAGGTGTTTCCAAGGATAGAACCTAGTAGGATCAATTTGACCTATCGAAGTAAAAAATCTTGTCTGATCCTTTCCCATCACCTTTTCCAGGATAGGAACATCATTGGTTGCTAAATTCCATCCCCGAACCTAGGATGGGTCCACTTGGCCCCATGTGGTCCCATTTGGTGTCAAAGGCCTTTCATCAATGAAAATTTGGGAATCCAAGTTCCCAAAGGATTTTATGGATTGAGAACTTCCTTCGTAAGTATTATTGTTCTCCCTCAACCCTTCAATCCCCCTCCTCTCTCCCTAGAATATAAATTCCCTTGCTTAAAAGGAAATCAAGTCCCACTCTTTATTTTATCTTAGGGAAAGGGTTTTAAGGGTCACTTCCCACCTATTCATTGACCTATACTCTACAAGTGACTTCCTAAACTATCGGGACTCCACCCATCGGTGAAAGTCCATGAAGAGAAAGGAGCCTTAGCTATGGTGAAAATGGGCTAAGCCTCCATCGTTTCCCTTATCCTAACAGTTGCCCTCTTGGGAACCCTTTTTAGGTCCACTACTAGTTTGAGTGGTAAAAATTTACTCACAATTCCATTTGTGAATAACTCTTTGGTATGCCCACTTTTTCCATACTACAGCTCCAAGATGATAATTCCAGGGTTATGGAGGTTGCCCTTCTTCTCACTGAATCAATCGTATACAATATAGTGAGCTAGGGCTAGTTGGTTATCCCACTTGACTGTTGCTTTATTTCTTCAAATTCTGCACATCCTTAGGCCCTATACACCTACCCTTCCACCAATTTTTTTGTCCTTCACCAGAACAAGAGTCAGGGCTCTTCTTTGACAGTAACCTAACAACCCTCCAACTATACTTGGACTACCATCAATCTACCCAACCACAGTCAATACTTTTTACTGATCTAGGGCCCAAAATATTGTATTCATCTAGGGCTCTTCAAATCTACCACCTAACAATGGTTTGAGTCCTCTCAAGATCACTGTTCTTGTGTATCGAAAATTTGATCTTTGTTGTCCAATCTATGAACAAATATGAACTACTCCTCCTATCATAATTCTAACAATCTATAGATGAATGAACTAAGGTCACAAATCAACCACTAACAGTCCATTTACTAATGTTTTATAGGTTTATTTAGATCTTTGTCTAAAAATTTATGGAAATTCCACCAAAATCAACTCCTATGCATGTCAATCCATTCTTCATATGGCACATTTCTTCTGCATGCTCAATCTTCTTCTCAGGTTCCACCCTCCTTTGGATATGTTGTATCCACACATACTGAATCTGCAAACCGTCTTCTGGATCTATGGTATTTATTGCAGAAATAAACCTCGCTCTAAGGGTCACAACCCATCTTCTTCTACGCAAATTTGTCATTATCTTAAGGGCATACCTTATGAACTAAACATGCTAGGAAATTGTCCTAACTAGGGCATTATACTTATGTACCTCTAATTGTTGTAGAACAAATCCTATCCACACATAGAAAAAACACGACTCTTGCCTCCATAAGACACTTGACCTAGCTCATATGGATCCATAGATTCTGGGCATTTCTTTGACTGAATCTTGACATGAACTTCAGATCTCAATGTAGACCCTCAAACTAGGGTTAACTCAGTTAATATTACACCTACGTCGACTTCTGTTATGGCTCTAAATTACAGTGCAAGCCCTCCTCCATTTATGTTGGTCTTTATCACAGACCTTGCGGCCTACTAACCACCACAAGGAAAGATGGTATCAACCCTCTCTTCTATTTCATCTATAAAATCTAACCAACGGGATTCAATCTGATCTTGTAATGTACTAAAACAAGACACTGAATCCTTCCTACAATTTGTGTAAACAAAACACGATCGCACAATGACATATAAGTAAGAGAAACAAGTTATAAATCTCACAACACAAGATGTATCTAGGGAATCAACTTCTCAAAACCCTCTATCTCTATTTTGTATTAAGTCAAGGAATCATGAAACAATACAATTCTTAATCTCTCTTGAGATTCTCCAACACTTTGCCAATTGTCTCCTACTGATCTAGGAAAAATCAGTTTAGTACTTAGCCAATTCTCAAAATTCCTTCAGTCTGCCTTTCTCATGAAATTCCTATGGAATTATCTCCATATTAATTAGGAAAATCAACCTTCCTTGATTGCACAATCCATCATGGAATCCCAATGACTTTATAATTGCACATGGGAAATTTTCTATAAATACAACTGATAGTTATGTTCCTCTGAATTGTGTTACAGTAAGGATCAAGGGTATTTTTATTATTTAAAATAAGATAAAACCCTAAACAACCAAAACCATAACCTAAGGAGATGTAACACCAAGATTTTTTGGGCCCCGTTGGGGTTAGTTGGGCAGTCAACTTCCCAGGGTCGTAACTTGGTCATATGATCTTTGTTTGACACATATGATACCTCATTAGAAAGATCTCTCCGAGGACAACAACTACTAATGTGATTTTATTAAAATTTCCAAAAATTTCATGCCCAAAAAACGTCATTTTGGGCCTCAGAACGACTCCAGAAGTTCAGGACCCGAAAAACTGCAAAAATAGTAAATTGTGCTATAATTAAGGAAACTGAAAAAATGAAAGAGGAAATGGTGAGAGCCCAAGTGGAATAGGCAGGTGGCCACCAATATCCACCTTGATCACCTTAAATCGAATTTCTTGAGCAAACTCAATCAACATGACTTAATTAACTGACACAAGTTGTTATGAGATGAAATTACAATTTATTGTCCAACTTATTTAAGGGAAAAATAAATTAGATGCCTCACATTCCTCACTCCTGGTACATCAAAATTCCTCACCAGTGTGGGTGCATTTTTTTTTTGTCCTTTATAGTTGCCAATTTCACTATTTCTTGTTGCAAATTTCAACACTCCCTCTCAACAAGAAAGGAATTCAATCTATCCCCATCCAGTATCTTTGGAATGTTCTGCATGCTACACTTCTATAATGTTGTTTGCACCTGCAAATCCTGAACTGAATAGCCTCCAAAAAACTTAATTAGTATAATACATCTATCATCAGATTCTTCTGACTACTGCTAGTTACTGCACCTATATAATACTATATACTTTGTGCTACTACTGACATCTGCATCCATGCCCTTTGAATTGTTGCTAACTCTGATTTGTGCTCCAGTATTTGACATTTGTCACTCTAATTTTTGTCTTGATGACATATGACTACATCAATCTAACTGATCCTTCGTACTACTATTGTACTGTGTGCCCCTCGTAGCCAAGTTTGATCCATGAGACACACCATCTCAATGGACCTTGCCCAAATTTCTTATCTTGGGATTATGTCTACACATCACCCCACCTTACACCTCGAGGTATGGCTGCTCCCTCTTTCCATATCGCTCGAAATTTCCCCCTCATGGAGGTCTCTGCTTGAGTGGATGCTTCCACTCGGTCTCCTCTCTGCTTCTCCAATTGTGGAAGCTAGTCCACAACCTTCTGAGACTGCTTCTCATGAGGATGCATGTTGAGAGGTAATTTATGCTCCCTCTAAACCGCCAATTCTTTAACTTTTACTTTTCTTCTCAAAGCTTTGCATGCATTTGGTACCTCAAGTGCATATAGTTTCTTGACTCGTGCATAGTGTAATTGTCTCGATGTTACAAAGAGTTTCTAAAAAATAGTTGATTTTAAATTGATGATATCTCCCTCATCCGAGCCCCAATTCGACCGATTGTTTTTTTCCATTTTGGTAGATTTTCACAAGGAATCCAAATATTCTATTTGTTTTTGAAAATTTTACACCAAAATCTTCATATGTTCTCTGCAAACTCGCCACCCAAAAAATTCCTTCTTTGATACCATGTAGAAAATCTAACTAACGAGATTCAATTTGATCTTGTAATCTACTAAAACAAGATACTGAATCCTTCCTACAATTTGTGGAAAAAAAACATGATCACACAAACACATATAATTAAGAGAAATAAATCATCAATCGCATAACAACATGATGTATTTGGGGAAAGAAACTGCTCAAAACCCCTCTATCTCTATTGTGTATTAAGTCAAGGAATCATGAAAAAATACAATTCTTAATCTCTCATGAGATTCTCCAGCACTCTGTCAATTGTCTCCAGTTGATCTAGGCAAACTAGGTCTAGTAGTTAGCCAAATCTCATCCTTACTTCAGCCTGCCTTGCTCATGCAATTCCTAGGGAATTAACTCCTTATTAATTAGGAAAATCAGTCTTCCTTTATTGTGAAATCCATCATTGCATCCCAATGACTTTATAATTGTACATGGGAAATTTTCTTTGAATACAACTGATAGTTATTTTCCCTTTAACCTCTGTCTCAACTGGGTATTCCTCGAAACTGACATGCATGGAACTATTAATAGTGAATTATCAGTTATCTGATTGATCACTCATTGTGAATTAAATATAATTTAATTCACTGGACCTCTCACTAGCTCATCACTCAGTTAGAACTAGTTAAACTTATTTTGACTAATTTAATTGAGTTAATTACACTTGCACCCCACTAATGCATCAACTTCAACTAGACCCCAAAAATATTATAATCCCTCTATGTGCCTCATATTAGACCCTCAAATAAAATTTATTGAGCTAACTCGGTCATCATGACTTAATTAACTGACACAAGTTGTTATGAGATGAAATTACAATTTATTGTCCAATTTATTTAAGCGAAAAATAATTTAGATGCCCCACATTCCTCACTCCTGGTGCATCAAAATTCCTCACCAGTGTGGGTGCATTTTTTTTTTTCCTTTCTGGTTTCCAATCTCACTATTTCTTGTTGCAAATTTCAACGTTTCAGAATTTGATGTGGCCTTCACACAAAGACACCATTGAAATCACATGCCCAAATTCTCATGAGAAACCTCTCTTAAGCTCGATATGCCAAAAGAGAAGCAACAATATGCCATCCTACTTCCTAGCGCAAACCGACCGTTAAGGTATGCAACATTCTTCTGAACCCTCACATGATGATGTTGCTCTTGGAGGATGATCATGACCTCCCTTTAGCAACCCTTACTCCACCCTCATACTCGACCTACTTTAGGACTACATCTCTCTTCACCCATTTGATGTTCCAGATAGTGGGAATACATGTCAAACATGCTAAGATGTGCCAAGTGACAAGGCATGCCAAGATGTGCGAGGGTGTGCCAATGCGTGTCAGGGACTATCAAGTAAAAAAAATGGAGAAAACATTTACTACAAGGAAATGAACACATTAGAGGGTTAATAAGTCATGAATTTACATTTTCCAAGAGGGGCATGCTAGGCACACCAACACTAGGCAGAAAAAGGTGCCAAGTGCAAAGTCTTAGTGCATTCTAAGTGCAAAGTATTCCTTTGTTTCTTCTCATCTATTTTAAAACAATTGATCATGACAAATAAATTTAATATTAAACCATGCCAAATCATACCAAGGCATCTCAACGTATTCCATACATGCTAAGACTTTCCAAGCGCCAACACGTGCCAAGCACCAATATGTGTCAGGGACTAATGTTATGCATGTTATGAAGTGGAAGGGAATGTTGAAGAGTGCTAAGGTGTGCTAGAGAGTGATAATGCATGTTGATGAGTGTTAAGGATTACTAGGAAAAAACATTAAGGGAGCACTAGGAAAAAATTCATGGAAGTTAATGAATATGAGGAACGTGTGCCAGAGACTAGTGTTAATGAGTGTTAGTTGTCATGCCAAGGAGGGACTGACAAGGTATGCTAAGCATTGGTAAGGCATGCTAGGGAATATCGAGGCATGTCAAGAATTCCCAAAGTGTGCTTGGGAGTTCCAAGGTGTGCTAATTATATCATGTGCCAATTAATAGTGCCAAGATATGCCAATACATGGTAGGTGCTAAGGATGTGGTGCAGGGTGCCAGGGTATGTCAATATGTGTCAAGGCAACAAAAGGAAGAACCAATAAGAGGGTTAATAAGTCGGGACTTTATCTTTTTGAAAAGGGGCATGCTAGGCACACTAATAATAGGTCCCAATACATGCCAAGTGGCATTGTGTGCCAAGTGCTAATGTATGTCAATGCATTCAACCAAGGTGTTCCAGGGCATGCTAGGGACTATATGTAGCATGCCAACACATGCTAGGAGAGTTCCATGTTGTGCTAGCGCATGCCACCATGTGCTTGGGTGTCAGTGTCATCACAAGATGTTCTAGGTACAAAGATATTCCAAGACATGTGGGGCGCTAAGAAATGTTAGTGTGTGCCAAAGCATTAATTTAAGGTGTGCCGAGATTGTTGAGGATTGTTAGGTCTTTCTCATTAATAGAATTGTCAGAGCTTGATTATGTATTTAATAATATATTTCCTACACACAATAGTGGAACTTTATCTAAAGGGAATGTTCTAGATAATAAACTTAATAGATATGAATCATGTGTTGACTCATAGGAAATCTCTATTCGACTAGTCATTACCTGAGGGAAATGATGCACACTAATTACTTCTTAAAAAATTGACTGACCCTAACCACTATGGCCTTGGACATATTATAAAAAATAATCCACAATAATGGTATTAAATCGTTATCTTTTGACAAAAAATATATTAACAGGAACATAACGTCATCAAAAACTCATTGGAATGATCAATGATGATGAACATTTTTTGACCATCACCAAAAGTAAGAAAAAGAGTATTGGTGAGGGTCATTAAAAGTTCGTCACTAGAAGTGTCACCAAAGAGAGAATTAGTGATGGGCCTTTAATGACCCTCACCAAAAGTGTCATTGAAAATGTCTTTGGTGACGGACCATAAAGGACCATCACTATATACACTTACAATGACAATTTTTTAATGATCAATGATGACGAAGATTTTTTGACCATCACTAAAAGTGACAAAAAGAGCATTGATGAGGGTCATTAAAAGTCCATCACTAGAAGTGTCACCAAAGAGAGAATTAGTGATGGGCCTTTAACGACCCTCACCAAAAGTGTCATTGAAAATGTCTTTGGTGACGGACCATAAAGGACCATCACTATATACACTTACAATGAAGGTTTTTTAAGGACCGTCACCATATTTGACAATGGTGATGGACCTTAAATGTTCGTCACAAGCATGACCCTCACCAATGTGATTTTTTATTGTAGTGTTTTATTCTTCCTCTTCACAATCTATGTAAAATAATTTATTCTCAGCACACTTATGACTTTAGAGTATTTTTTATCACACTGTAGCAAAGTCCTTTTTCTCTTTTTTCTTCCAATTTCTGTGGTGTCAACCTTGTAGGTTGTGGAAGTCTAGTAGTAGCAACACTTCCATATTTATAGGTGTGAGTGGTAGGATTCCTTGTCGCCATAATTTTACATTCAATTTTTCTTGCCAACCTAAATGCCTTCTCCAATGAATCAGGTTCCCAAACACGAACTTCATGTTGAATGTTATACTTTAAAGTCCCTATGAAGACCTCAATCATGTGTTCCTCTTGAATATCAGTTACCCTTATATTCAATTTTTGGAAGTCCTAGATGTGCTCCCCCACTGAACCCTTTTGTTTGAGATTTATTAATTGGCTAAAAAAGGTGTTGCTCTTTGTATCCTCATAATGTGCTATCATTTCCTCCGTAAAAATTGAGCAAGTGACAATTTTTTTATGAGAGAAAAGCCATCGATACCATACAAATGTATTTTGTTCTAAATGTAAAGTTGAAATGTGTACCTTTTATGTGTTTTGCACATTATTGAGATCAAAATATTGCTCCATTTGTAGTATCCATGTTACGAGATCCTTCCCATAAAACTTCCTCATATCCATATTTGGAATATGGTGGTTCTTCCATCCAACATTACAGTTTATGAAATCACGATTAAAATTTATTTTTTTCTCATCATGAGTTTCCTCTACTATGTTTTCACCATTAGGAAACATTTCTTGTATCAACTTTGTCAAAAATTCCATGTCTGCTTTTAGATCATTCTTCATGTTTTCCATGTTGTCTTTCATTTTTTCTTCCATGTCATCCATCTTAGCTTCCATGCCAGCTTCCATGCCGTCCATATTAGCTTCCATGCATTTCTTCAAACCATCCATCTTCGCTTCCATGCCTTTCTTCAAAACTTCCATATCATTTTTTGTTGCTCTTTGCGAGAGTGAAATTTGGTGCACTTTCTCTTGTAATTTTGATAGATCATGTTGCAATTCTTCATCTTCATGAGTCATAGTAGAGTACTTTGAGGGCTTAATGGGTGTTGAATTCTTTCTAGGAGGAATTTTAGAACCCAATACTAATATCTATGCTCAATAGGACTTTGGAATCACTTAAAACTGATTTTTCAAACAAGACTTACGCAATTTGAAAAAAAAAATACACACTTTTTTCTTGATTTTGAGGAGCTCGAGATTGAAACTGAATTATCTCTATGATTTCGGATATTCAATATTTTCAATTTTTCCCTGAAGTATCCCTCTAAATCTTCCTTCGAATGCCATAGGTCTAACCTAATTTGGATTCTTGAAGACAAATTTATGCCCAATCTCCTACGATGACCTAATTATGGACTGGTTCAGTAGAGCGAACTTGTACGACTTGCCACGTGTCACTGTTTCCTCCTTTGGCTCTAAAATTGATATAGAAGAAACTAAATTCCATTTAATTGTGGCCACGTTTTACAAAATTCCAATCGAATTTTTAGAGAGAGAGTTATGACGATTTTCCCACGGTCACCTCTTTGAGATGAATTTCGATGGCTTGAACAATCCCTACATTTTGCAGACCATATCTCTGAAAATATTGCAAATAAAGCTCTGAAATTTTTCCACAGCATTTCTTAGGATTGTGGCTTCGGTCTATGAAAATTTCAGCTTCTCAACCCTTGTAGGAAAAAATTTATAGCGAAAATGCCACGATGACCTATTTAGGTTAAATCCAAGAGCCTGCGAAAATCCCTAACTTGCATAGATCATATATCCAACGATATTGCAAACCAAGATCTGAAATTTTTCCATGACCTTCCTTAGGATTTCAGATATGCTCTATAAAAATTTTAGCTTCTGAACCTTTGTAGCAAAAACGTTATAGCAAAAATTCCACGATGACCTATTTGGAGCAGCGAAACCCTAGATCCAAGGCTCTGATACCAAATGTTATTAAACCAACTCCAAAAATAGAAGAGAAGAGAGATCAATGCCTTAGAAATTAGCCACTTCGAGGGGGAAACCTCTAATACATTACATAAATGAACAATTATTGGATGATTCAAACAACCAAAACCTCCTTTCTATATATAGGAGTCCATGGGGCCACAATGTAATCCTAGCCGACCTAATAATAATAATGTAAGGGCACAATAATAACAATACAAGGGTTATAGGGGTACAACAATAACAATAAGGGGGTTACACTAGAAACAATAAGGGACTATACTAGTAATATAGGGACCTAACACTTGGTGACTTCAATGCTATAACTGCTAATAACCAAGTTGTTCTCCTAAGAAATAACGTTAACACTAACCCCTATGGCTCGATGAAGATTGTGACCTAGATAATAGATTGAAAAGGTACTCTGCAGACACCACTGAGAACCTATTTGGTATCGAGTTTATCAAACTTTGTAGTTCCCAAGGCCTGATTATTTGCAATGGGATTAGTAAATGTCATACCTCTGGCCATATGACTTGTATTCATGGGTTAGGTAGTAGTGTTGTCGATTATGTGATATATGACACCAATATCCTCAATTGTATAGGAAAGATTAACATCTTCAATGACCATAAGCCCGATTCTGACCACAGACTATTATCTCTAACCATCAAGCTTGACATGCACACAAACGAAGTGCACAAAAATGGTGAAAGTCAAAAGAACATTCATTTTAACAAGAGTAAAAATGACCTCTTCTTACAAGATTTTAAGAGGAACCTTGGTTACCTAACATATAATGATAAAATTGATCTCAACTACTATGATTTCACTATAACCATTTCCACCACCATTAATAAATTCTCTACCGAGGTATCATATTAAAGGAAAAATAGGACTTCCAACCCCTAGTATGATAAAAACTATAAAATTATCTGAAAAGTGATAAGAGATCCTTCTAATGAAACTGAAAAGCTTGAGAAAATAAGTATGTACAAAGCTACTAAGTAACTTATTGTTCTACAACCTAGGGTTTGTCATATCTACGTCATAATTCCAGATATTTCTCATTTTTTTCCTCTAACCGACAGGTCAGGCCAAGGATGATCCTCTCCTATGTCTTTGCTTGCCTTCTAGAACACAAGAGGTGGAGGTTTTATTAGCGAACCACCGCTTGGGCACGGGAGGGGGTGGGCTCCCTCATTCTATGCTGCATTGAATTTTATGGATTTTTCCTATTCAAGCCAAACTCTATCCAGAGAAAATGTATTCATGGTCACTGAGACCCCTGTAATGGGGGCACGATGTCAAGCGCATGGTCACAATTGTTGCATCCCAAAAGAGGGAAAAAAACCGTAAGTTTGTGATTCTAAAACAATTTTTTGGATAAATCTCATTAATAGATGAAATAACATGTCATGATTTGAAAACTATTGGGAATTTGGCCCCAAGAACAAGAAATTATTTAGTAGATCTAGAGAAAATGGTCCACTCGAGGGAAGATCAAGCTTCAGTTCTGAGCCCAGGATTTCTTTATAGTGAATTTTTCATATTTGGAGGATAGGAAGTGAGTTTTTGAGAATGAACCATACTTCATGAGCAACGTTGGGGTATTCGTGCGTTACTGGGAAGAGTGCTACAACCTAGAAAAAGAAGAATTACAGGCAACCCATATCTAGGATCAGTTTTTTCTCGCTCCCGGAAGAGTTTTGGGAACCTCATATCTTGGAATGGATTAGAAATATAATTTGGTAGTTTTTGAACGTCTCATATTCATGCATCTGTGTTCACATGAATATATCTTAACCACTCCTCGAATTAATATATCTGGTCTATCACGACTCCATATGGACCCAACCATTGGATTATGAGCATGTACCATTCAAATTTTTTTGATGCCATGAACATTGTCACTCATTTCATGGATCTCCTCTCACTAACGTGGAGGAAGCTCAACATGCAGCCAAATAGAGAGAGAAAGAAGGCTTCCAACAAGTAGGAGAAAGTAGAAATCATCAGCCCAAGACTCTACCTCCGCCCTCCAATGCCCGTCAAATTATTCTCCCTCCGAGATATGTATCGATCCCCTAATCATAATATAAACCTTCTATCGAAGGGGATAAAAATCCATTTATGATTCTTGAGATGTTGGAGCCAACGACAGCTGATATGGTATCATCCACACAACAAACTCCACAAGCCATGGAAGTCGTAAAACAACTCATTCCACAAATAGAAAAAACTCCACCCAAGAGGAAATCGCTGGAGTCCATGGAAGAAGATCATAAACTCAAGGAGATCATGAACCAAATAAGAAAATTACTAGTAGCGGAGAAAAAATAATAGACTTAGGGTAGAGGAACACAAAATGATGGAAATTTTCCTTGTATGGATCACAATGAATGTCAAGGATATCCTATAAATCAACTTTACCATTTTCGCAATATATTCAGCCAATGGATAATGCACTTAGGGAAACAAGAGGGTGATCCCTTACCTTTAGGCTTGAGTAAATAAGGAGGAATTTTGGACCTCCCCTTCCAGATCAACCAATACACGAAAAAGGGAAAAAAGGAAGGAACTTGACAAGGGAACCCATTAGAGAAGTGAGTGAACTCCTGCTTAAGTGCGATCAAATATGGAAATTTATAGATTACTTCCTCCACTTCCTCGCCGCCCCCCACCCCCCGCCCCCCTCCCAATGAAAATTATTCATGAAATGTTCGGGGATTAAACAACAAAGATAAGCTCCACTCTTTAAAAGAAAAAATTATCAAAGTTAAGCCATATATTGTATTATTACAGGATACCAAAATTACAACACACAAAATCATGGAGGAAAGAAATTTTTGTTGGTGTAACATTGAAGTAATGATGATTGATGCAATATTGATGGCGAGTGATAGAGAAGTACTCTGGGATCCAAATTAGCTAATCTTTAAATATTGGACAGGCACACATTACCCCCTCCTAGGAAAATTTGGACTGCATAGATTCGAGTCATGGATGGACCTAATGTTCATATATGGAACATCTATCCCTCAAGCTAAAGACCATTTTCTCAAAGAAATTGCTTGGTTGTGAACTTATTTTTCCATTTCAGCTTGGATCATTGGAGGAGACTTCAATATGATCTGAGATCATGATAGAAATCGTAGAGGCATTAGGTGCATAGACCCGTGATCTTCGGCTTTAAATGAATTCATAGAAGATATTCATCTAGAAGATATCACAAATAAAACATATATACATACTTGGAATAATAGGGGAGGAGGACAATATCAAATGGCATGTCGTTTGGATTGGTTTCTAGCTTTGGAAGACATGATTCTAAGAGAAACCCTTCTAGAAGCACCCATAGTTCCCTCTGTAGGTTCATATCATTGGCATATCTTCTTGAACATGTCCACTCATTCTACCCCCAAAAATCGACAGTTTCGCCTCAAAACCTTCTTGCTTCGTCATCCTTGCTTTGTAGACAAGTTGGAGGAATGGTGGAAAAAATTGGAGGTGCCTAAAGATGAATTAATGCAAAATTTTTATTGGAATCTTAAGGATCTCAAAATTTGAATCAAAATATGGAATAGAGATGAATTTGGGAATATATTTGCGAAGAAGCCACAACTTGAGGAAAAAATGGCGGAATTATTGTTGACCAGGTAGATCCTCTCTGCAGACATAGATGATCCCTATAGTCCTAGGGTGGTTCTAGAAACATGGGGAACAAGCTAATACCTATTTTCCTAGATTATAAATGAAACATAGATCAAAGGAGATGGCGTACCTTGGTATGATGTTGTGATGTTACTCTTCATCGAAGCTCCTTGATCATTATCTTTTCCAAAACTTGATCTCCACTGCTACCAGCATTCAATTACCTGCACAAGTGACCAAGAAACAACAAGCAACATACAGGTGAAACATGCATATACAAATATAACCTATCTAACTGATCAAGGAATTCTAGAATTCTTAATCATAAACATGAAAAATAATGGAAAATAAATATCAGTTGTATCATATTATTAACAGAAGAGGATTTATAACCTACACCTTGATGTCGAAGCTCTCCTTCAGTGAGTCTGAATCTTGGCATGTCTCCAAAGAACTCGTTTTCAAATTAGTGTAAGAAGGCTAAGGGCTCAACTCTCTTCTTTAAAGCTTATGAAAATCTTCAAACCTCTCTCTACTATACTCTTCTATTATGTTCTAACTAGCAGAGGCATTGGAAGATGATGAATTCATAGAGATGGAGGAGGGGACATGGATCCACTTATGATGGAAAAATGGTTGATCTCTTTGGGAGGATCCTATTTTGTAGGAACAAGAGGCCCAAGGGAGGAAGCTCGGCCATATCCTGACCAACAAATATCCAAATCTCCGCACTCGAATATTCTAGACCATGAAGCTTGATTTCCATTTTAAAAATATTACAGAAGTAGATCAGTGCGGGTGTGAGGTCCATACTAGCACCAATCAACATTGCTCACAATATTAGGATGGGTCATCGGCATTGGTGAGACATAGAAGGGTCGCACTACTCCAAATAAGTATGTTTTTATGGAGCTACTCCAGGAATGATCAATAGAGAGTTTGTTCTTTAGACTGTAAGGGATGCAATGAGATATTTTCATGATAGAAAAGGTACATAGGGATCATGTTAGGGTCCTCCATGATTTAGGAATAGGGAGTATAGGGGAAGTGAAAAAATGTTGTGTAACAAATGCCCCCTAAAGCATGAAGGTAGAAGAGAGTGAGGGGTGAAATTCTTTAAGAGAAAGTGCCAAGACCAAGACGTCGCCATCGGAAAACCTAAAAATGAAGTACATATATACAAATTAAATCTATGATATAAATACATGAGTATAAGGCATGGATGCAACCATCCTTAAAAAAGATCATGTAATAGTATCCATGGCATGGACACAACCATCTAGCAATAAGAAGGATCACAAATATGGACTCAGGTATGGTTGCATCCATCTAGCTAGAAGAGTCATGTATACAGTCATGAATAATTCATATTTCCTTGCAACCTAGACTTTATCAAACAAAATTCAGTGTCTTGCGCTCCGTCAAGACCAGATCAAGTACAAATTCAGGCACATGAATGAGTGAGATGAAGTCAAACATGCAAGAAAATCACCTCAGTAACATTCAATGATGTAAAGAGTTAATAAGCGTGAGAGATACCACAAATAACGACGATGACCCTCAAGGTACTAGTAGTACAATCCACGATGTGTGAATAAGGAACTAAATTCGAACACTCATGAAATCATCTGATCGAAGGCCAATGAGGTGAACCTATTGTTGAATGCAAAAAACATTTCGTTAAGGCATGCATGCTCTAAGTTACTGAAATGAGTCTCTAGATAAACTTCCTAGATAATGAGCTGAAGTCGACAGGAAGCGATCCATCGAAGGAGGGCCATTATGTATCGCACATCATCAACACGAGAGAGAGGAACAAGACGGTTATGAATCAAGACTCAATAGAGAACTAGGTAATGAAAAACTACAGAAGGAATTTCTCTTGAACATATACGTCAAATGACTCCAAATTTTGGTAGTATTTGACTCAAATGGTATCAGAGGTCATGTTGACAAGATTGGTAATTGAATGAGAGGCAAAAAAATTTCCCAAACCTATGGAGGAAAAGTGATGAATGTAGGATATCCCTTAAACTGACATGAATTTTAGACAAGTGTCATGTTCAAGAGTGACATAGTACCGACAAAACTAATAAATACTTCCATTTTCCCCCCACCATTTCTGGCTGGTACCCCAATTAATTTTTAATACAACCTTGAAGAGGATAGCATATGCTTGTCGTATAAGTTTGTCCTTCGGACAAATCCATCCTAGTACATTTTACGAGCCCTAAGAAGGATGAAATCGATAGCGTCATGGTGACTACTCTAATGTCATTAAATTTTAATTTGTTTGACAAAGGTGAGACTCAGCGCCTTTTCATTTTAGAGAGTTTAAAAAGAGGCTGAAAAGAAAACTCCATAGTGCCCATTTCGTAGATAGTCCCTCAAATCCAAAAATGTAGAAAAAAAGTTCGAGAGAACCTCTTAGTCATGATTGACTAAGGTATTCCATTTTCGTAAATAGTTTATGCCAACCCGAAAAAGGGGTAAATTTATATTGGGTAAACAACCTTTTTTTTACTTCAATGAGTTCAAAACGAAAAATACTCGGCAATATTTTCATTTTTCTAGACACATAAGAGAGCTTAAAGATGACTACAATGGGGTGACTTTTTCATTTTTTTTTATCGAGTGTGAAAAAGTAATATATTAGAACTCGTTTTCATATCATCTATCAAAATTTTACCCTGTTGTTGCACAAGAGTGAACACATTATCTAGTTTAAAGCGAAAAATAATTAAAATATTGGAAAAACCCTAATAATGACTTTAACATTATAAAAAAAAACATTTTCAATTTTCACTTTTCACTTTCACAAGTCATTGGAGAGGTTTTTTACCCTTTTTACCCCGATTCTTCAGGAGCTGATTGTGGGTGATCTAGGGAGATGATCGATGAAACGTTGGTGCCAAGTAAGAGCCATTCTCATTATCTTTGATTTCATTCCTCTTTTAGCAATTTGTTATGATGTATAGTGATTTTTGGGATAGAGTTTCAAACTCAGTTTCATTGTAGATCGACGCATGAATGCCCTATCTGAATCACGTCGATCTAATTTTTTTTCACACAGGGTACACGTCGATCACAGAGATTGAAAAAAATGAGAAATTTTTCAAAAATCACCACCCAAAATCGATTTTCATGCTCGTATTTTCAACAAAATGTTGTTCAAATGTTGTGATAAGAAGAAAACATCAAGAAAAACTATGGTTGAATGGAGATAGAGGGAGCATGAAGATGTGGACAGAGAATCCATGGAGGAGTGAGATTGTCTTGTTTCCTTGAGGATCTGTGGGCTCCTCAAGTTCATATTAACTCCTGGCCTAAGATCTCAACTGGAGTTTCTACAATACTTGGTGAGTATATGGGACACAGGATGAGATAGATTCATTATCAGGGACTGGGAGTTCGAAATTGAGGTTTATGACATCTATTTCATCATCGGTTTATCACAGAGTGGGGAATAAGCTTGTTTGGTAGGGAGACAAATTATGGGTGAGAGCATGGATATGCTAATAGGGAGGAAGTTCTGGAGGCAGTCAAGTCTTCCAGTGGGAAGGTTGTTGGGTATGTGTTATATTCTTTTGATGATTATCCTGACGCGTTGTATGTTGCGCCGGGTGCAACAGGGGGGTCACAGGGGTGGTTGTAGCCGCCCTTGTCGGGGTCCAGGGCAGTGCCCTGGGAAAGTTTTTTTTCATGTGCCAACCCACTCATGGGCGGACCCACCCATGGTTTTGTGCATGGGTTTGCACATGGTTTTGGAGGACAATGGTTTTCAGCCCCTGGTATTTTGTAGATCCGGTCAAGGGAACTATGGTTATGTTGTAATCTAGGGTTAATGATTGAGTTTTATGTATGCTTTGGCATGTATATATATGTGTTGTAACACTGAAAGGAATATAATGAAAAATCAAGCTGGTCGTCCTGATTTTGGATCTAGGGGAAAATATTTGTGTATATCTATTTTATGTTTTATGCTCTCGCTATTGTTTATTTTCTATTTTGAGATTCGTTTGTAGAAATTTTTTGTATAGGTATATATGTTGTAACACTAAAAGGAATATAATGAAAAATCAAGCTGGTTGTCCTGATTTGGGATCCAGGGGAAAATATTTGTGTATATTTGTTTTATGTTTTATGCTTTCGCTATTGTTTATTTTCTATTTTAAGATTCGTTTGTAGAAAATTTTTGTATAGGGTTAAAACCTACAAAGGTGGACATAAGAACCATAAACAACCTGCCCCTTAAGGTAGTTATGTACACTATAACACATGCCGTTGGGGCACAAGAAGCACATGAGGCTACCAAGTCTCAAATCCAGACTAGAATTGACTGACACCCATGGTCTTTAACTGGGAAGAAGAAGTTTTGGCTAATATGAAGAAACAACTTTCCAAATGAAAAAATAGTCGACTTAAGAAATTTGGGTATGGTTCAATCTTTGCAGTATTATTTTTTAAACGAGTGTCATTTTTCTAGTTTCAGTGGGTGAAAGTGGTTGTGTTAGCACGACGAGATCCGCACATGATCAGATGGAGCGAGCTGATGGCTTGCTCAGGAGTCGAGAAACACATGTCATACAACATGCTTTTTTCGTATGGATGAGTCACCAACTCATCGTCATGGAGTATTGGATGTATTGTCGGACGGATTTCAAAGGTGACCTAGACCTTCCACTTCTAGAGGGTGATCAGTGGGATGATAGATGTAAAACTTGTTTTTTTGTAAATTTTTTTCATGTTTATATATTTTTTTGGTATACATGTTTTGATGTTTAACCTTGAGTGTTGTAGATTTTGGACCGTGAAGACCTGCTAGAATGTCCTCCATAGCCAGAAGAGTGGCGAGGGAATTCAAGGCTACTCCTTATGAGGAAGGATCATATGCTGAAGAGGAAATCACCTGGAATCTAGACACATTGAATACTAGGATTCTAGAACATTCTCATGTTTATGATATCCCCCGCTGCTACCAGAGGCACACTATAGGGGTGTTAGACATCGTCCATCAGTTGTAGACTTGAGTCATTTGAGCAGTGACTTATTACCACGAGCATCATGCAGATTAGTCCACATTAGTATTTATTTCCGCATTTTTTGTTTTTGGGACCTATGAGTCTCTTATGTACCAGAACATATATATTTTTGGATTATGATATACTAAAAAAAATTGCAAACATTAATATATATATATATATATATGCTATATTTTCTTGTTTAATGCATGATGTAATTATGATCATAGATTTATAGATTTTTCAAATGTCTATCTAAAACATAATTATCCAATGCATCTGTTAATGTATTCATGTGTCTTGGAATATGATGATATGTAACATAATCAAAATTTCTTTCTAAAAGACGAACACGTAGATACATTCTCAAAATTTGAGGTTGTGTGAAAAAATACTACCCATTGAGTTGAAGGAAAACAAGCTATGAATCAAGGTTTACAACCATCTCTCTAATGCCAAGAGAAATCGCTTTTGAAAAAATTTCAATGATTGCACTCTATTCAACAATATTGTTGGTTGTATGACCTAAAAAGATACCTTGTATATCCACTAACTCATCATTAGGTTCATAGATAATCCTTTCCGTAGACGATAAATTTCGAGTACTATAGCAGGCATCATCAGCGAAACTGACATAAGGATTTAAATACATCTGCAAACTAGGTAAAACAAGATAAGCACAGAAAATTCTCAAAAATAACACACCAGAACCAAACAGTGCAAAACTGAAAACATACTAATGTACAAAATTAATTATACAAAAGAAATTATGCATAGTAATTTTTAAGATAAAGCCCATTCCGAGGCTTATCCGAAGGGTTTCCTTCATAATCAATTAACTCATAGGCCCCTTTTTGCAAAACATGTTTAACAATGTATGGTGCATGCCACATCGGTTCGAATTTCCTTGCCCCCAGATTATCGTGAGCTTGATCATATAGAACAATCAAGAATCCTTCAGAGAAGGTATGTGGAGAACCAGTCTGATCAAAATGGGCTTTGACCCATTTATTCTGAGCTTCAGTGTCTAAAGTGGCGAAAAGACGAGTTTCGTCAAGCCTTTCAAAATATAGAAGACATTTTTCTTATGGTGAGGTATTGGGGAGTAATTCGACAACTAATTTGAGTGAAGGGATCTCACATTCAATTGGTAAAGTTTCTTCCAGAACATATACTAATTGGAAAGGAGTAAATCCGGTAGCACTTTTGGCCAAGGTTTGGTAAGCCCAAAGAGATCAAAAAAGCGTGAAATTCTAGTTTGACTTGCGCATCCCAATGGTACACTGAAGCATAGTAACTAAGACTTTGTTGACTACTTCAACTTGGTCTTTGGCCTAAGGGTATGTTGAAGCCTCGAAAATCGTTGCTACAACATTGGGGGATAACCACCCGGTCCGGACCTTAATACAGCTCCTTTTCCGTTTATGATAGTGGCTCCGACTGGTTTAACTAGGTCCAGTTACCTTTTCCCTATCACTATTGGTTTACGATGTATCGTTAACTACCAATAGACAGGGATATAAGATCAATTCTTCTTGTTGATCAGGCAAGAGAATGACCCTTAAGCTGATTTGGGTTCAGCCAAACCACAACTAAGACTTCGCCTCTTTGAGAAGAGGACTTAAAAGAATGTAGAAATTAATCTAAATGCAAACTTATTCTATAGTGCAAGAAAAAGAAACTAATCTAAATCCTATCTCAATTAGGTAGATGAAAATCTAACCCAACTAAGAGAAATATGATTAAATAATGAGAATTAAAATATGTCTGGTTTTAAATAAATGTTAAGCTAACGAAGAAATTCAATTAGCTCACATTTGTGAGTACCAAAACACATTCTATTGAAACCATTTGACTGAAATAATAAATCAACAACACTCCGGAAGAAATTCACAAAAATGATATCAATTATCATATCAGTCAAACTAATAATTAAACGATAACATGTGGAAGAAATTCACAACACATTACTATTTAATAAATCAGTGTTATAAGACAGATTTCTGAGTAATGGTTACTCAGAAATCAGAGTTTAATTCATAAGAGCAGAGATACTTAACAATTGTAGGAAAATCTCATTCATACCAAACAGAGATAACTGATTCTTCTCCTGTGTGTCGCCATTGTTGTGGTAAAACACAACCTCCCCCATTTTTGACTTTTTCACTTCAAATAATGAGGACCCTTTCTATAAATTTTTGACTAAACGCCTTTTCAGATTTTTATTTTATTTGATTATCCTACACGATTGTTAATTTTTCATTTTCTTTGAATTCTTATTTTGATTGTTTTGTTAGAATTAATTTTTTATAAGCCTCCCATTGACGCTTGTTTCGCCTCATTTGGTCAACTGGTTTAAAAATGGTACTCCTTTGAAGTCCCATTATTTATCTAAGTCTGGGTTAAAAATGCTATTTTTATTCTTTTTATTTATTTTCAGAGTAGCTGTAGTTTAGAAAAACTTAATATTAAAAAATATATATTATTAAAAAAAAAAAAAAAATCAAAAAAACAAAAAACAAAAAGAAATTTTATTTTATTTTATTTTATTTATTTATTTATTTATTTATTTTCGGATCCGTCGCAGATCGCAGATCGCAAATTTCAGATTCGTCACAGATCGCAGATCACAAATTTCAGAATCTGTCGCAGATCGCAGATCGCAAATTTCAGATTCGTCGCAGATCGCAAATCGCAAATTTCAGAATCCGTCGCAGATCGCATATCGCAAATTTCAGAATCCGTCGCAAATCGCAGATCGCAAATTTCAAATTCGTCGCAGATCGCAGATCGCAAATTTCAG
This sequence comes from Pinus albicaulis, assembly GCA_034641835.2. Classification (NCBI taxonomy): domain Eukaryota; kingdom Viridiplantae; phylum Streptophyta; class Pinopsida; order Pinales; family Pinaceae; genus Pinus; species Pinus albicaulis. The sequence continues at coordinate 23,685 of JAXQQM020091477.1, forward strand.
AATCCGTCGCAGATCACAGATCACAAATTTCAGATTCGTCGCAGATCGCAATATCGCAAGATCACAATTTTGCAATTTCGGATCCATCACATATCGCAATATCGCAATTTTGGATCCATCGCAATTTTTAGAACATGCACATTTAAAAAACCCTGATCCAAGGTTCTTGCGATATGCGATGTGTTAATTTTTTTTTTTATAAAGCTTTTGTTTCACCTCACACTCCACTCACCATATCCTTCCACAAACTTACATGGATGAATTAATGAGTTTTGATTGATTTCAATGGTTTGTTTTATGAATTATGGGTATGGATTGATTCCAATGGTTTGTAAACTAATTTTTATATTTTTTATATTATAATAATTATATTATAATTATAATGTTTATTATAATTTTAATATAATTTGAACTACAATATTAATCGTATCTAAATTAACTTTTTCAAATCATTTGTATATTAATTTAATTTTGTAACTGAATTAATTGTTAGTTAGTTAATAATTAATTTAGAATTAATTATTAGATAATTAGAATCTAATTTAGGATTAAATTTCTAATTAAAAATTCTGATTTTTAGCCCAGCAAACAGAATTTCCAGATTTATGCCAGATATGACTCATCAACTTTGGAAGCTCATAGATTGAGTTATACTTGACCAAATGAGGCCCAGGACAGCTCATTAGAAAGATAAAATCAAGGAGAACATTTTTGAGGAGGTTTCACTGACAGATTTGATGATTTATTGGGTCAAAAATTAGGCAGAAGATCAAGCTCCGAATTTCTAAAAATAAAATCAATTTTCTGAGTTTTGTTTTCTTCATTTTCATTTGCCCAGCCTCTTCTAATTGCAGATTCATGCATCAATATTATCCTTGCTTAATTAAGATCGTTATGAGTATCAATAAGAAGCTCAAATTTCCTTTTTATTTATTTAAATAGAATTTGCTTGGATTTGTTTTAAATGTTAGAAATAATATTTGGATTTTATTGTTGCATCTTAATTCATTTTAATTTCTTTTTGCAGGAAAAAACAATAGAAGGGATATTGAGGAAAAAGATTTCAATCAATGAGAAGACTCCAACAATTAAAGATTGGAATTTTTGAGCAATTAAAGTTGGATTGGGCAGATTTTTCTTCAACAAACTCTCTTCTAAAAATACTTTTGGGAGGATTATAAATTGCAGATTGCAAAATGTAAAAAGGGTTGCTCTCCTCTGCACTTCCAGACTTCTAAAAGCATTTCTGTAATAGGGATTTAGAATTGTAGATGGGGAGGAGAGAAAATTTCAGATCTGGACATTAATGAGGGTTTATTCTTTATATCTTGAATTATGCATGATGGGCAGAGTTTGCATTTCTACAGCTCTAGTCTTGAAAGCAGAAATTCGAGTAATGTAAAGTACTGTTAGAGACCAGGATCAGAGAAGCAGATTCAATTAACTGGTATTTTTGGCATTTCTATATCAAATACCAGTTTCATTTTTTATGTTAATAAAATTGTTGTTTCATTTTATTCATGTTTTTGGCATTTCTGTTGATATGGATAATTTGTCTCAAATTGTTATGTATTACTGCTCTTATGAATTACACTCTGATTTCTGAGTAGCCATTACTTAGAAATCTGTCTTATAAAACTGATTTATTAAATAGTAATGTGTTGTGAATTTCTTCCACATATTATTATTTAATTATTGGCTTGATTGATTTGATAATCAATATCATTTTTGTGAATTTCTTCCGGAGTGTTGTTGATTTATTATTTCAGTCAAATGGTCTCAATAGAATATGTTTTGGTACTCACAAATGTGAGCTAAATTGAATTTCTTCGTTAGCTTGACATTAATTTAAAGCCAGACATATTTTAATCCTCATTATTTAATTATCTTGCTCTTAGTTGGGATAGATTTATATCTACCTAATTGAGATAGGATTTAGATTAGTTTCTTTTGCTTGCATTATAGAATAAGTTTGTATTTAGATTAATTTCTACATTCTTTTAAGTCCTCTTCTCGAAGAGGCAAAATCTTAGTTGTGGTTTGGCTGAACCCAAATCAGCTTAAGGGTCATTCTCTTGCCTGATCAACAAGAAGAATTGATCTGATATCCCTGTCTATTGGTAGTTAACGATACATCGTAAACCAATAGCGATAGGGAAAAGGTAACTGGACCTAGTTAAACCAGTCGGAGCCACTATCATAAACGGAAAAGGAGCTGTATTAAGGTCCGGACCGGGTGGTTATCCCCCAATGTTGTAGCAGCGATTTTCGAGGCATCAACATTTTTGGCGCTAGAAGGAGGGTCTGAAACTTGTTGTCTGTTGTAGTCTTTTCAATTTTAACATTTTATTTAAATCACGATGGCTCCTTTTAAACTTCCAATTTGGAGTTGTATCCATGGACGTGCATCTTCCAACACTCCACCCGAAGTGGTAAGACTCTTTTCTCAGGTAAAATTCAATGGTAAGAGAAATTATTCCGCTTTTAATCATGTCCTTCAATTTATTCAAAATGTTTCAAATTATGATTTTCAAGGAATTGATGAAGGCATTTTATGCAGAATTTTTACTCTCACATTTGCGGCAGAAGCCAGAAACTGGTGTAGAACTCTTCCGGTTGCCTCAATTCACAGCTGGGATCAATTTGTTACAATTTTCGTTTTTAAATTTGACCGTTATGATTATGATCAGGTATGTGATGAAATTGAATATCTTCGAAATGAAAATGAGTCTGTTAGAGATTTTAATATTCGACTTCATCTAAATTGTTTAAAATTTAATGTCAAAGATCAACCTATGAAAGAAGAATCACTAGATTGGTTTGAATATAATTATTCTCTTTCTCCTATTCCCGATCCATATGAAATTAGTTCAAACTTTGTTCCATCCCCTTCCAATATAAATGAGAATTCTAATATGGATACACAAATAAATTCTGATGAAGAGGTTTCACAAAACTTGGAAAATATTTCTAATCAAATGCAAGAAGACAACAACAACAATTTTGGAGAAAGAACTACATTGGAATCTGAATATTTCTCTACATTAAATTTAGAAAATCAGATTACAAATCAGCAAGTGCAAACAACATTCAAAGTAAATAATAACATGCAAATTGTTGTACAAATTTTTGAATCTTTTCATGATGAGCAAATGCTGAAATCAGAGCAGCAAAGCAATCTTCTTCAAAAAAGCATGAGTACGCAAATGAATGATTTAGAATCTGAAATTTACAATGAGCATAATGTACAAGAATTCTCAAATAGAAACATTTTCAAATGCATTATTTCAGATTCACATTTTTCCCTTTATCCTGATATTTTTAATGATGGTAAAATTTCCCCTCTTGGTGTTAATGATATTTCAGAAAATACAGAGGCTGATCTAAATGAATTACCATTAAGTTTTTATCAAGATATAGAAACAATTAATGATCATTCTTTTGCCATTAATGAACATGAAATTCTTGTTCCTCCGTGTTTGGATATATTGGATAAGATTGAAGGGAATTCTAGAGAATCTTGTGAAGTCATTTATGATAATTACTCTGACATTGAGGATGTTAATTTCTATTTTTCTCAAGAGAATCCTCATGATAAAATTCAAATAACATCTGAGAATGAGGAACATTTCAATTTAGAAATTATTCCAACTAATCCTCACTCTAAAGCAGATAATCATCTTCATGATTTCACTATTCGAGAAAATATTCCAATTTATGATTCATATCATGATCAAGCTTTCATTCATGTTCATAATCATAAATCTATTTCTAATTCACAAGTTGGAATTCGAAATTACTCAAATTCCATAATTCTGGCCAATCCTTGTGAAAAAGAAATTATTTCAAAACGATCCCAATTGTGCTGTAACATTAGTTTTACTAATAGTGATTTCATTTTATTTTTGTTTCCTCACTTATTTTGTATTAAATCAGATTTATTTTTAGATTTTATTTTTCAGATTTTTGATACATTACGCTAGCATATTGAGCACTTTACTATCAAACATTCAATTGATGCATTGCCCTGTTGGAAAATTGAAATTTTATATTATAATCAAGAGCATCAAAAGCTATTTCAATTTCAATTTCAATCAATGTTAATGTTTTATCAAAAGCTTCTATCTCCTCAAAGGCAATATCAACAAGAGAATGTATTTTTGGAAGTCTGCCAGCAATCCAATTTAATTAATAATTTCCATTTCATTTAAAAGATTTCCATCCATTTTTCATTAATTCATTTGGAAAATATTTGGAAATTTTTCCTTCATGGAAGATTGTCAATAGCTTAACATTTACACATAACACTGACAGTTTTTTCCAAGCCTTTGAATCTAAAAGCTCATATCCACAATCTGGCCTTTCATCTCCTCTTTTGAACATTTCTCAATTATTAATAGAAATCCATCCAGATGTCTATGATCCAATTGGTATTCAATTGAAAAGAAAATTTCATGAGAAAGAGATTTTAGATAAGCTTCTAACAATAGTTGTACATTCTGATTTCAGGTTTAATTTTCTTAGTTCAATTAGATTTGTATTTTTATTACTAACATTTGAATTGTACATACATGTAGGGATTAAAATGAGAAAATGGTTACACTGGAAATATGACTATACCTAGTCATTTTTCAAGAATATGGTTAGAATAGGAGTAGAGTTAATGTAGTTAATTTATTTTCAACAGTTTTGTAGATTAAAAATAAAACAAAGCAATCAGCCATTTTCACATATGTTCGGTGATTCTCCCAATCAAAAATTTTTAATTCTTTCTTTCCTTTTTAAATTTTTTATAGCAATACCTCTGCTCTGTCTATTTTGAATAATGTCTTGATTAAATTCAATTAAGGTTGCACTTGGCATCAATCAAAGCCATTTTTCTTAATTTCGGGATTTTCTTCTAAGACTTTTTTTTGAAATTTATATGATAAAGGTTTTGAGGATATAAAAGCTTCATGATGTCATTATCCCATGAAATGTATGACTGTCTATGATAAGCTTAATTCTGAATCAATCATTATTAACCAGTCTAACCTTTCGTGGTATTCATATGAAGTTCATAATATCTTCCTCCAAATTTGTTAAGCTGACCTTTAGGATGTCCATTTTGCTGTGTGCACACATTCAAATCTGTTTTGACATTTTTCCACAATTAGTGGCTTTAATCCCATTCGGACCTTTAGTTTATTATCTGATGTTGTAATACACATCATATTTATTTACTAAAGGCATTATTGAATAGTCACTATAACAATATAGATTTTTTTCAAGTCAATTCAGAATGAGCAAAGGTAATTAATTGTTGTTTCAATTCAAAAGGGAAGACTATTTTCATATTTATTTCTGGTAAATTTTATATTTCCTGAACATGAACAACCAGATTTTATTTAGGCTAATTGCTCACTCCGATTTAGAATAAATAATGAGATGATTTTGAACAAAGTCAGAATTTTGATAAATCGAAAGAAGAATTTGAAGATTCATGAGGTAAAATTTACAGACAATTTCCTTCCATGTATGCATTTACAAGTTCATTTTCATCTATTATTAGTTTATCTTTTCTTTAGTTTATTTTTGATACTTTTTCTGTTTTAATTGCAGGTTTTCATTTGTTTTCAAAACTTGAAGTAAGCAGCAAACCCATTTTAAAATTTGCAACAGGTTCAAGGAAATTTTATTTGAGATTCATTAGAATTTGAGTATTCTTTAACTTTGTTTTTATTCATGTGGGAAACCCAATCGAAATTAAAAACAATATCATAAGATTTCATCGGAAGTAGCTCTTAGCAGTTTTGATAAAAAATTGTTCATAAAAGATCTTTGATGTATTACCTCACTCATATGCCATTGCAATCTCCGGTGTGATATTTTTCAATGCATGCCTCTAAGCCATTAACACTTAATCAATATATGGCATAGCAACAAAGGTGAAGTCTTGCATGATGAAGAAACATGTGATGCGAATCATCCAATACGGTGATGTGTTATTTTAAAAAAGCGAGCTTGGGTAACCACTATGGTAAGAAAGCTATTAATGACAAATTTGTGGAATATTCAAATCATTCTGATTTTTCATGTATTTCAGTTTTAAATATATAATTCCATAATTAAAAAGGAATTCAAGACATCTCTATCTTCACATTTAAATTTTATTATCTTGGATGTGGTCTTGATTCTGGAAAATTTATAAAATCATGGAGTTTATATGAAATTTATAATATTTTGAGAAACAGTCATTACTGCAAATTTTCATTCTCATTTCTGATGCATTTTTTTTCCCTCGAACATTAAGCATTCCATTTTTTTTATTTTACTGCTTGCTTTAGTTTAGATAAAATAAATAATGATTTTGGGTTATAAGATTTTGGTTATTTTGACTTCTTCATGTTTTTAATGTTAATTAAAATAAGAAGTTAGCTAGTTTGGAGAAACTGATACCTTTTAGGTAAGATCAGAAGCAATCATCCAATGGTAAGATTCATGTACCCACTTTCATCTGTTTCCATTTCATTATTTTAGTTTCAGTTTTATTTTTCTGATATATAAATATGTTTTGCAGCTCTTCATAAAAGCTTCCAATCCTCCGCCAGATCATATTTTCGAAGTCCATACTCTTCTCCTGGCTTAATTTCAAGAAGCAGCGATAATCCTCATTGAAACAACTGCGCTAGGAAGTTTCTAAACCTTTAATCTGTTTCTTTAAGCATTCCTTTTTACTAGAAAATTATTAAGATGATGCTTGGAAACAAAAAAGATTGAAATCAGACAGAAAGTTTTCATTGTGGCTGAATTTTATCGTCACTGCTATCCAAAAAGCCTAAAACACTTACAACCCTACAAGGTATGATTTTTCTAAATCTCGACATAAGAAGGATTGGTTATACGATTATTTTATTTCTTCATATGTTGAGACATTGGTATAAACATTCTTGTTTGAGTTTATCTTGCGAAACTTGGATTTTCCTTTCCATTTTTAAAATTTCTTCATTTTTATTTTTATTCGTTAGTTTCTTTCTTATTTTAGAATAAGAATTCTTTTCCTTTGATTCTCAGTTTTGATTTTGGTGACTTTGCCATGATTTATATGGAAGGCCTTCTTGTTACCTAACTATGGTCAGCATACATGGAGAAAAATTGTTAATAGTCATCTATTAGTTTTTTCTTAAATATCTTACTAAAAGTTTGATTTTCTTATTATAAAGGTAGACATATTTAAGGAAGAGATTACCAATTTAGAGAAGTTGACAAAGTATCATAAAATCTGGAGAAATTTCTTTTTCATCAAAATTGTAATCATTTTGAAGATTTCAATATTTTATTAAGATCTTTCAAAGTTCTATTATCAGTCAAGAAAAGTTATGTTTAACCAAGTAAAGACACTTTACAACAAAACACCTTTTAACTCTAAAATTGTCATTCTTAACTCTTAAGGAGTCAATGATTCTCCCTATCCCAAAGAGCCTTATTTTTCTAGAGTATAATCTAGAGATATATTTAAACTTAAAAGATAAGAGGTCTCATCATGAGCTTGCTTACCATGATCATAGGGGAAAAATAGGCAGACATTACCAACACTGCCAAACAAACCAGGGTAATGGCTTATGATTACAAACAATTATAAGACAAGGGGTCTCATCACGAGCCAGCTTGTTCAGTCCAATTATAACCAGTGAATGGCATTGTCAACTATCTGGCTACCAAACCAGGACAATGACTTTTAAGATTTATAATATTAAAAAATTAAAAAAAATAAAAATAAAAATAATATAAATGGATTTATCTCTAGGTCAATAATTATTAAAGAGATGGGATTCTGAATCATTGGTGGTTAAAAGGTAACCCTGTCGAGACTATAGATGTTTGCTGGCAACAGTGGCTCTACCTGTGACAAATGAGTATATTTTAAAAGCTAAGCTGTAAAGTGACCCCTGCTTTATCTCTACAACTAATTAAGGACTGATATAGAGTTTTGAAATGTTTTAATTTATGAGGAATTTTAAGAAAAATTACAGTTAGATGATTCTTTCTTTTATTCAGACTAATGAACCTAGTCAAGCATTTTAAGTATAATTCTCTTTTCTTTAATTATTTTTACTTGAATTTTAGGAAAATCTCATTCATATCAAACAGAAATAACTGGTTCTTCTCCCGTGTGTCGCCATTGTTGTGGTAAAACACAACCCCCCCATTTTTGACTTTTTAACTTCAAATAATGGGGACCCTTTCTATAAATTTTTGACTAAACACCTTTTCAGATTTTTATTTTATTTGATTATCCTACGCGATTGTTAATTTTTCATTTTCTTTGAATTCTTATTTTGATTGCTTTGTTAGAATTAATTTTTTATAAGCCTCCCATTGACGCTTGTTTCGCCTCATTTGGTCAACTGGTTTAAAAATGGTACTCCTTTGAAGTCCCATCATTTATCTAAGTCTGGGTTAAAAATGCTATTTTTATTCTTTTTATATATTTTCAGAGTAGCTGTAGTTTAGAAAAACTTAATATTAAAAAATATATATTATTAAAAAAAACAAAAAAACAAAAAACAAAAAGAAATTTTATTTTATTTATTATTATTTTTTTTTTTCGGATCCGTCGCAGATCGCAGATCGCAAAATTCAGATTCGTCACAAATCACAGATCGTAAATTTCAGAATCTATCGCAGATCGCAGATCGCAAATTTCAGATTCGTCGCAGATCGCATATCGCAAATTTCAGAATCCGTCGCAGATCGCAGATCGCAAATTTCAGAATCCGTCACAAATCGCATTTCGCAAATTTCAGATTCGTCGCAGATCGCAAATTTCAGAATTCATCGTAGATCGCAGATCGCAAATTTCAGATTCGTCGCAGATCGCAATATCGCAAGATTGCAATTTTGCAATTTCGGATCCATCGCATATCGCAATATCGCAATTTTGGATCCATCGCAATTTTTAGAACATGCACATTTAAAAAACCCTGATCCAAGGTTCTTGCGATATGCGATGTGTTAATTTTTTTTTTATAAAGCTTTTGTTTCACCTCACACTCCACTCACCATATCCTTCCACAAACTTACATGGATGAATTAATGAGTTTTGATTGATTTCAATGGTTTGTTTTATGAATTATGGGTATGAATTGATTCCAATGGTTCGTAAATTATTTTTTATATTTTTTATATTATAATAATTATATTATAATTATAATGTTTATTATAACTTTAATATAATTTGAACTATAATATTAATCGTATTTAAATTAACTTTTTCAAATCATTTGTATATTAATTTAATTTTGTAACTGAATTAATTGTTAGTTAGTTAATAATTAATTTAGAATTAATTATTAGATAATTAGAATCTAATTTAGGATTAAATTTCTAATTAAAAATTTTGATTTTTAGCCCAACAAACAGAATTTCCAGATTTATGCTAGATTTGACTCATCAACTTTGGAAGCTCATAGATTGAGTTATACTTGACCAAATGAGGCCCAGGACGGCTCATTAGAAAGATAAAATCAAGGAGAACATTTTTGAGGAGGTTTCACTAACAGATTTGATGATTTATTGGGTCAAAAATCAGGCAGAAGATCAAGCTCCGAATTTCTAAAAATAAAATCAATTTTCTGAGTTTTGTTTTCTTCATTTTCATTTGCCCAGCCTCTTCTAATTGCATATTCATGCATCAATATTATCCTTGGTTAATTAAGATCGTTATGAGTATCAATAAGAAGCTCAAATTTCATTTTTATTTATTTAAATAGAATTTGATTGGATTTGTTTTAATGTTAGAAATAATATTTAGATTTTATTGTTGCATCTTAATTCATTTTAATTTCTTTTTGCAGGAAAAAACAATAGAAGGGATATTGAGGAAAAAGATTTCAATCAATGAGAAGACTCCAACAATTAAAGATTAGAATTTTTGAGCAATTAAAGTTGGATTGGGCAGATTTTTCTTCAACAAACTCTCTTCTAAAAATACTTTTGGGAGGATTATAAATTGCATATGGCAAAATGTAAAAAAGGGCTGCTCTCCTCTGCAATTCTAGACTTCTAAAAGCATTTCTATTATAGGAATTTAGAGTTGTAGATGGGGAGGAGAGAAAATTTTCAGATCTGAACATTATTGAGGTTTTTTCTTTATGTCTTGAATTATGCATGATGGGCAGAGTTTGCATTTCTGCAGCTCTAGTCTTGAAAGCAGAAATTCAAGTAATGTAAAGTACTGTTAGAGACCAGGATTAGAGAAGCAGATTCAATTAATTGGTATTTTTGGCATTTCTATATCAAATACCAGTTTCATTTTTATGTTAATAAAATTGTTGTTTCATTTTATTCATGTTTATGCATTTCTGTTGATATGGATAATTTGTCTCAAATTGTTATGTATCTCTGTTCTTATGGATTTAACTCTGATTTCTGAGTAACGATTTTCTCAGAAATCTGTCTTACAAAACTGATTTTTTAAATAATAATATGTTGTGAATTTCTTCCACATATTATTGTTTAATTATTGACTTGATTGATTTGATAATAAATATCATTTTTGTGAATTTCTTCCGGAGTGTTGTTGATTTATTATTTCAGTAAAATGGTCTCAATAGAATATGTTTTGGTACTCACAAATGTGAGCTAAATTGAATTTCTTCGTTGGTTTGACATTAATTAAAAGCCAGATATATTTTAATCCTCATTACTTAATTATCTTGCTCTTAGTTGGGTTAGATTTTCATCTACCTGATTGAGATAGGATTTAGATTAGTTTCTTTTGCTTGAATTATAGAATAAGTTTGCATTTAGATTAATTTCTACATTCTTTTAAGTCCTTTTCTCGAAGAGGCAAATTCTTAGTTGTGGTTTGGCTGAACCCAAATCAGCTTAAGGGTCATTCTCTTACCTAATCAGCAAGAAGAATTGATCTGATATCCCTGTCTATTGGTAGTTAACGATACATCGTAAACCAATAGCGATAGGGAAAAGGTAACTGGACCTAGTTAAACCAATCGGAGCCACTATCATAAACGGAAAATGAGTTGTATTAAGGTCCGGACCGGGTGGTTATCCCCCAATGTTGTAGCAACGATTTTCGAGGCCTCAACAGAAGGCTAGCACTTTAGGGTTTCAGGGTGAAATGGATCAGAATGATGAGGAGCTAGAAAGGGTAGAGAAAAGCATGTATTCTTTCTAAAATGAATAAACTATGAAGATTTTCCCAAAACAGAGCATGAGAGATGTATTCAAATTATCAACTTGAAAATCAACATATCATATAAATGAAATGGATGATGAAACAAAACATTCATACATAATGAGACATAAGAAGAAAAATATGCTAAATTTCCATACCACAAGTATCCCAAAGAAATAACTGCAACCTTTTCATTAATTTCCTGCCAAATACTGATTACACTAGAGTCTCTGATCAATGAAACAACATCCAACCAAGGAAATGAGTCAAAAATTACAATATATCGACCACAAAACAACTTATCTCATCCCCAGGGGTGGAATGCCTAAGTGGAGGAGCAATTCCACAAAAAATTGAATTGATACCTAGAGTGTAGGGAGGTCAAACTGACTCATCCCTCACTTTTTGGAAACTGATTCATTACATCATCATCAAAAGTTTTCATTTAATGTATTTAACCTAGGTAAGCGTAAAAAAACCATAATTACATTTAAATAATTTGTTTACAGAGGTGAAAACTCCATTTTCCAAGTGAAACTGAGGAAAAGTGAAAAAAAATGGAAATATCATCAAACTGAAAATATATGTTAAAAGCGCAGCTCTAAGGTTAAAAGCGCAGTGCCATCTTCAACTCCACTTTTGAGGTGGTTCCTAGTGTCCAAATTGATCTCATAATAGCTCATTGGAAATCTTGTCCAGTCTAGTTTCCATATCTATGATTGGTTTCCAAAATGGTGCTAATTTGACCCTCCAAAAATGGATTTTCCCAATACTAGTCAAAAGCACAGTGTCAACCTCCAAAACATGGTAGAAATGTCATTTTTTAATGTTTTTTGACCTTTTGACTCCCCCTTTGACCAAAAAAATCTTAGAAAATTTATTTTCTCGACTATAAATTTCCTTTTGAATCCAATGGTACCTTAGGTTTTTCCATTGGATGTCCCTAGGAAAAGCGCAGTGCCTAGGGCGTTGTGCTTTTGCCAGTGCCACTGTGCAAAATTTCCAAAAACACAAAAATTTCCAAAATTTTCAAAAATTTCCCAACATTCTTCAAATTTTATTTTGTGGACTCCTCATGAGGTTTAATAGGCAATGAGTGATGCCTCAACAAGAATATCAAGCTTGTCCCCTTCATTTTTCTTGGTTAGGGTTTCAAGTCTTGATTTGGCCTTTTTGAGCTTTGAGCTTGCAATTTGATTTTTCTTGAAGTAGTGTTTGGCCCTCTTTCTCAGTATGTCATTTTCCTTCTTTGCCTTCTCTAGGAGTTTCTAAAGATGTTGTTTGGCCTTGTCAAGCTAATGCTCCCTATTCTCATAAACCATGATGGAAAATAGTTCATTCAAAGTTAGCTCATTAGCAAGCTCAGCCCCCTTTTGCCTCTCTAGTTCTAGAGATCTTTTCAGCCCTCTAGTCCTAAGTCTTCTTCTTGGCACTTGTTCTTTTGCCTAATTTGTTTCACCATATATTTCATAAGCCTCATCAAGAAAGGCCTTTACCTTGTTTTCTTCTCTTTTTTCCATGAGAAGCTGAATCTCCATAATGGCCTGCTTGGGCTTGAGTTGTTCATTTTCTTGCTCATAGTATGAAATGACAAACTTAGATCTCTCTAAGTTGGTTTGAAGCTCCCTGATTTGGGCATCCTTCTTCTTGATAATCAATTTGTAGGCCTCATCATCATGCTGCTCATCCAAGTCAACAAGGTCAAAATTAGTCTTTGTCTCATGGAGGTCATCCTCCTCATGAATGGTTTCCTCATGTACATATTTCTCTGCCATTTTTTGTTTGCCCTTTTGTACCTTTTTTGTTGATGAATAAGGCAGGGCCCCTCCCAAAATTTGTGGGGAAAACACCTTCCTATACGCTCTCTGATATGTCTTTTCCAATATGTTGGTTTCACCCTCTTTAGGTTTACTGATCTCAAATCTTCTAGGTGACTCATCCTGACCATACAATGGACCTGATGATGGTGGTGATGGTGATGGAGTATGAGAAGTGGACTGAGGTGGAGGCATAGATGTAGCAAGGTGAGATGAAGAAGGCACATCTTCAGCATGTGGAGCTTGTGGAGCAGTGAAGATGTCATTTGCAATGAAGTTATTCCATGAGATGCCCACTTGATCAAGGTGATAGAGCACAATTATCTTGATCAATGAGTGGTGGAAGAGGCTATTCATATGCTATTCATAGTCTCTCTTTTGCACAATGTAATCCATTTTATCTATGCTCATGAATAGAAAGTATGGGATATTGAGAAATATTACTCTTGTGAAGTGCATCAGCAGTCTAATGTGATATGTGTAGAGCATAGAAAGCCTCCCTTCACAAGAGAAGTACTTCATGATGATCCTCATCATGGGTGCATACATATCAAGAAGGTAGTTGAAATGGAAAACTCTCCTCCTTTAATTTTTGTATCTTGGTTTGATGAATGGTTCATAGTATTGATCCTCCAAATCCTTGGATTTAAACCATTTTTCTCCCATGTTTCGAATCCTTGTGGCAAAAACAATGAAATATGTAGATATACTGAAGTTCATACCTGCAAGGGTCACCTGATTATCTCTGAGGTTTGAAATGAAGACTCTACTCAACATAGGATGATGTTGGACCCTTTGAATCATGTTGCAAAAATCTAGGCAACCTACATACTCAAAACAACTAACAGTCATGGGAGAGGCCCTCAATTCATTTGTGTTGGTGGGCTCTAGTCATAGGATTCTTCCTCCTTTTGTGAGGCCTTCTATGTTATCTATTCTCCTCTCTCTGTATACCCTCCTCTTCCATATAGTCTTTGTCTTCCTCCATATTGTTTTGATGGCCTAGAAACCCTAGGGATAAGGTAGATGGGAATGGGGAGTGAAGATGGGTCTAGGGAATAGGGATAACTCTAGGAAAATTTAGGGAGATGGGGGGAGGGATTAGGGAAATTTCGGAGGTGATGGGAGGTAAAAATTTCAAGGGAATTGGAAATGTGAATTTAATTACAAGTTTTGGGGAAGGGATTGCCTAGGAATGTAGAATACTAGGACCTAGGGTTTTTAGGGAAAGGGACTTAGGGACTAGGCAATGGTAACTTAAGGATATGGATAGGGTTTTTAGATGTGTGGGAAGGGAATGTAGGGTATCGGGACATCAATTTTGGGACTTAGGAGTAAAACTAAGGTTTCACTTAGGAACAAATGCCAATTTTTGTTAAGAACAAAAACACTATGAAATCATTCTTTAGGAGTGCAAGGAGGAAAAAATTGAGTGTAATTACTTGCAAGAATGTGTAACAAGAATGTGTTGAGAGTTTGGGAGAGTTTGGAAGTGATTTGGTGAGTTTTGGTGCCTGGAGGGGTCACTGAGCAAAAGCGTAGCACATCGGGCAAAAGCGCAATACCTTACCTATAAGTGCAATGCCGGTGGGGAGAAAGTGCAATGTTTCCTGCTCTAAGCGCAGCACCACCCTCTGAAAGCGTAGTGCCACTGAAAAATTCAGCCTCTAACCCTACAAGTCGACTTTCCCAGCTATGGGAGTGCAAGATTGTTGGATGAAATGACAAATGAGTTTCTTTGTGATGTCTTGGCGGTCTTTATACTTCATCATTTGAATGAATTGGGCCTTGGGACCCACTTTTTCTTTCTTCACTTTCACTTTAAACTTTGAATTTTTACCTTTGCACTTGAATTTTTCCTTGACAAATTGATCATCTGAAGACTTTGAGAACTCTTTGATTTGACATTTTAATGCTTTGGCATATTGGAACTCTGACTTAGTAGCTTGGGAATCATGAAACTTATTACATTTGAATGACATAAAATTACATAGTGAAATTTAAAAATTACATCTTAAAATCAAAATTACATGTTGAAACAAGATTTTTTCTTTATAAATCATCTTCATATGGTGAAGAGATTTTATTGGACCACCCTTTACTTGCTGGTCTTATGTGGCGGAAATGAAGTTTTATTGGACCTTGGAAACCCTAATGAACTAATGAAACCTTGAAAAACCCTAAAAGACCTAATGAGACCTTGAAAAATTGAATTTTAAGATGACATGATTGATATTGACTTTATGGATGGTGTACATTCAGCAAGGTATGAAACTATGCCAGCAAGTAATCAAATTTGAGGAAGAGTGATGTTTTTGGACTAGGGCTACCAACAGTGAGTAAATTTTTGAATGCAAACCTAGTGGAATGATAAAAATTTCTGAATGAGACCCTAATATGATATGAAAATATAATTTTTTATCATTTATGACAAGATGCAAATACTGCCACTAACAAGTAGAATCTAGTTTAAATCCTAGCGTTGTCACATATGGGACTCTTTTTTATGGTTTATGTAAAGAAGGAAAAGTATGAAAAGTTGATGATATTTTCAAGAGATTGTCAAAGACTACAATATCTCCCAACAAATTTATATTCACTTCCCTAATTGACAGACATTTCAATCAAGGAAATATGCAAGAGGCATAAAAAATTCTTGATAAAATGCAAGAGCGAGGTATTGAACTAGACATTCAATTTTATGGTGTTGTTATCCAAATAGTCCTCAATAAAATGATGAAAAGGGGCCTACCATCCAATCTAAAAGCTATATATAAATTGGAAAATGAAGCATTAAAGAAAAAATTCAAAGGCCTCCCTACAAAAAATTTCAAAGTGCATTTTTGAATGAATGAAGGTGAATTTCAAAAATCCGTGATTTGGGTTTTTTTATAGAAGGGTCCCAATAGATTTACATGTGGAAAGTTTTAAAAAATTGTGGATGGTTTGGGAAAACTCGTCAGTTATTCCAACGCCCAGTTTTTGCAAAAAAAAATCTTTGCAGAGTTATTTTAAAAAATACACACACACCAATGAACAGAAAACTTCAAAAATGGTTTCAGAAAAAGTCCTAGATTTTGATTCAGCATTTTAGATGTGGTTTATAGCAAGTATTTGTGTTATGAGTCCAGACCTATGGAAAGTGAATGCAGTGAGTTGATCCAGTTGGATTTTGGTATGTGCTACAAGTGTCGAATATGTTTTTGTCTATCCCTGATGTTGGAATATGTAATTCCTACTTGTCTTCAGTTGTGGTTCTCTCTATGTATAGAGTCTGTTCCTATTTGATAGGTTAGTTCCTATTTTGGTGTGAGGTTGAGTAATTCTCTCAACCAAATTATTGTGCGTCTACGATAGCTTCTCTATCTTGAGACAATTCATTATATATATATATATATATATATATATATATATATATATATATGTAACTTGATTTAATTAATGAAATATAGCTTGTAAGCTCAGTTTTTAAGTTGGTATCGGGACCGTTTGGGCATGGGCCTGGTAAAATAGTATATGTATTTTTTTTAGTTTGTCCATCAGTATACGCGCTCTGAGAATTGAGACGCGC
>JAXQQM020070388.1:0-110696 GCA_034641835.2 Pinus albicaulis
TAAACATACATATGGCATGTTTAAAGTTTTTGTATGTATATTTTTATTTTTATTTATATGGTAACAAACAAATATTATTTAATTACCATAAGGGTGGGATTATAATATAATGATAATTTTAACCAAAGGGCGTATAGTGGGTTTTTATTTAAATGTGCGGGGATATAAACACTTTGGTTAAACTTTATAATAGAGGGGTTTTTTGGGTTATTTATAAAAAAGGGAGTTATATACTTAGGATAGGGTGTTTTACTAGGGATTTAGTAAAATAAAGTTAAACATCAATATGACAAAGGGACAAGGGAAACTCAAAACATTTTGCACATCTAAGAAAGTGAAAAATTTTGAAGTAATTTGCAATATCTTATCTTCAACACTTAAACTTAGAATAGCAAGTTATGATGAGGGATTTTTATGGAATTTTGCATGATGTTCCTAAGCAAAATGGGATTTTACTTAGGACAAGGTTAAAGATGGATGATTATAATGATGAATTGTCTCAAGTACTTAGGTCTTTTTGATCATTAGGCCGAGGGTCCGGTCCCTCCAGAAGTCAAGGAAATGCCTTGAGCCCCTTTGATCTCCAAATACCTTAGTACTTTGGGGGAAATTAGTAAAACTTTTGAGGGAAAGTGATGAGGGAAGTTAATGAGTTTGACATTGCTTGCTGTGATTTTCCAGTATATTTCCTGCTTTAGTACTTGTGATGAAAGTAAAGGATCAAAAACATGTAGCAGCATCATTCATCAGATAACACTTTGCAGCACCATCTACCTACCCTATCTACTTAACACTACCATTTTTTCTTCTTTATTAGGGTGCATTTAGACTTGCAAACCCTTTTCAACCTTTTCTTTTTACATGATAAATCTATCTATTTCTACCCTTATTACATCCAAGGGCTCAGATTAAGCTGTTGAGCACCCTTTATTAACTCTACCTATCTACTTATCTGCCAAGATTAAACTGTTTGGCTAGATATTTATTCTCTATTCTACAACATGAAATTGAAAATGAATGAGTCAAGTTTAAACAGTTTGACTCTTCATAAATTATGTGTAGGATTGGTAAAGCTGCCCCACAGTTGTTTATTGTCAGTAAAAAGTAGTGGCATTTAAGGCTTTTTGCTTTTCCTTCAGCCTTTGTTTTGATGGGGTTGTTCTTTACTTGGCCACATTTCATATTTTTTTTACCCTTTTGAATTTTCTTTTAGGGTATACCCTCTTTACATTTTTCAAATTTTTGATTTTTTGGTTTTTTCAAGAATATGGAACACCTTTGTCTATTCCATAGTTCAATCAAGACAATCATGAAAAATGACACCTATTGGTATAGGAGTCTAACAAGTCGCATGCGCACATTAAAACATAATCAAGCACACATATAACACAGTATGTAATGGGGAAAGCATACAGCTGAAAACCCCCAACTATCAGTATATTATAATGATAGAGAACATGTAACAATACATAGCACAAAGCTCTCACAGCTCTCAGCACTATCTCACATGCTACACACAAACTAGCACGAAAGATGAACAAGTCATAGGTTCAAATCTCCTCCACAAGTCTGCCTGCCTCTACTGCGCAATCCAAGATGAATAATGATGAGATCCAAGTTCGAATCCACCTGGCTTGTACTACGCAATCCTCATTGGCAATCTCAATCCATGTGTGTGCAAATCTCATGCACAGCCATAGTCACAACTGATAGTAGACTCACCCTTTCACCCACCTCTAACACTGGTCTCCACTGAACTGTCCATGCATTGCAGTTAACTGATGTGTTATTTAGTTGAATTATGAGTTAATAATTAGTGAATTAATTTATAATTAATTCACACCACTCATCACTAGTGTATTTTCCATTTAGACTAAATACAACTAGTTCAACTAAGTTAAACCGAACACAACTCCACCAACTGTCTCATCAACTCCACCAAACTCTGCCACATGAGTTCTAACTGAAGTCAACCATGCAATAGCTCAACTAACCCTTAGGAAAAGCATATTTCCTTCTATCAGCTGCATGTGCCACATCCAAGCATCAAATTGAAGTGCTCCAAGAGGATAAGATAATGTTTATAGTCTAAATATTATTAAGGGTTAATAATATTTGACTGTTCTATTTTTAGCCCGACAGTCTAAAAATAGAAACCACCCAATGTCTAAAAATAGAGGTCCATCTATTTTTACCAACTCGACCAATCATCCATAAATAGCATCCTGCAACTCATAGACCATGATTCATATGTCTAAAAATAGACATAGTCTAAAAATAGACTTTGCGCCAAAAATAGCCTGCGGGCCCACTTAGTGAAGGCGACTTCATTTCACTAAGCTCCATCATCTTGTTGCATTTTCAACACACAGAAACTTTTGCTTAAAGCCTATTTCCTTGAAGTGTCTAAAGTCTAGTATTAAAAGGCCACCTACATAAAGTCATTGTATGAAGAATGCATATTGTCGATTCTAATCATCTGACCATTTATGTGAAATGAATAACTAAATCAATCTTAAAGCAATATTTATGCACCACTTTGTAATATTAGCAACAAACATGGGCAGAAAAAAAGAAAAATAAAAACATTACTATACCATATTTACCTTCATCATGCTAATAGAAATAGTAAATGGATCCATGAAAATAAAATTATGTGAAGCCTTAAGCAAGATCATAGTAATATTTATTCACCTTTTGTAGACACATTGAATCTAGCCCTTCTCATGACCAACACAACTATTGGGATTATTACATTCATATTGGGGTTTAAGTGATATTATACATTTTTTGAGAAAAATTTCATTCAAAGGTCGCATGGGAGATACATGCACTAATATCCTTCTTATCTTTTATGTTCACTTTGTCCACATAATTAAAATCCTTAAACAAATTAGACCTAGTTTTCTCGATATATAAAAATAAATCATGTAAGCTCTCTAATGTTTGAGGAAGAAATTCTCCTTTCTACATTCTTGTATAAGCATATTGTTGCAATAAAAATGGTGGCAATGTCACTCACTTAGTAATACTTTCATGAATTTGAGAGATTTGAAAATCCTAGGCAACTCCCTTAAAACGAACATGAATGGCCTAAGATCGGCTTTTGGTGCTTTGATATAGATGCTTTACGCCATGAAGACTCCTGAAACCGAGATTCTTTGCTAACATTTGAGCCATTCCTTGTAACTAAGGTCCAATCATCCTTAATAGCACTCAAAGTTAAAGGGAGCTAATTCTCGTGAGAAGCATAGGGATTAACAATATCAAGAGGGATCTTAGCGAAATGGGGAACAATTAATAATTTTGCAAAAGAAACATGTTTCCATTAATTTTTGTTTGCACCGCCTATTTTATATTATATATTAAATTTTAACAAATATGATGTACTAGTCCTAGTGGAGGCTTGTGACCATGATTTCAAAATGCTAATACTAGTATTTGTACATTATTGTGCAAAGGAACGACGACGACGTTAAACAAACGGCGGAGGTGTTAAACGGAGGGGAGTGAGGCATTAAACAGAGGGGGAGGGACACTTGTTCAAGATTATGTCACGAACGACGAATCTAAACAGTTTCATGAGGATAAACCTCACAATAGAGAATATCTTCAGCGTAATAACACGCAAGTTGGTGAATAATTATATTTTACTTGGAAATTAATCGATCAAGTTATTATACAAATTAACCTAAATACAAAAACCCTTATTAGATTAGGTTATAAATCCCATTTGGATTTGTGGTAAACAAGCTCTCCAATTGGTTGAGTAAGCCTTTTTTGAAAATGCCAAAATGAAATTACTAAACTGATGAATTCTTCTAAAATGGGGTATTAAAGCAGAATAAAAGTTTCTCATTGAATTTTTTTTAACATTTTTATTTACCTAATTTAAAAATAATGATAATAATAATAATTTTGCGTGGAAAGATACTTTCTACAAATTACTGATAAGATAATATAATAGAGACTTGTGATTTTTAAAAAGAAACATAACATAGACTTACAATTTTTAAAAATATTTAGATTAAGTTCGACAAACATAAATATACTTAGCAAATAGATCCATGCTATATTATAATATACAATGCTGAAAAATAGTAGCATTCCACCTTGTATGTTCACCAGTTGGGGTGTTAAATAAGTGAGCGAGTGAAGGCAGGCAGCTGCCATGCCACCAAGACACATGCCCAAGAGACGTGGAAGGACACCCCTTATGAGGTTGATATGTCATGCAACGTAATCAAGGATTAATCCACATGCTAGAAACTTGTCCTCGCTTATTCATTTGTTGCTCAATGTAATCTCTGCTCCACATGACTGATTATGTATTCATTATGAAGCTATGCACGCTCGATAAATATGTCATGTCTCTTAGGCTCATTAATGGCGTTCTCTTTCCCAAGCTTGCCACAACCTTTAACATGGGGATAATGCTCCAAGCCTTCATTCCTTCTTGGTTTTCAGAGGAGCTCGAGATTGTTCTTGTCATTCCACCAACCCTTAGAGAATTGATTCACCCTTGTCTCTATGATTTTCATTCTAGTCATAAACAAACAAGGACTATGGTGTTATGGCATATTGCTTAGAGGATAGCATGGAATCACCTCATATTTGTTGGTGAATTAACACTTGTAGGTTGAATTTCTTGATCTTCTTTAGCAGACTCCTAGCTCCTCACTCGCTCATGGTCAGTCCTTCCACTTCTAAAGCTCGAGTGTGGAAGGAAATAGACACATTGTTTATTCATTCCTCCCTCTCCTCACCCATGGTGTCAACAAGGAAAAAAATCCAACTCCATTATTCTTCTCACAGGCTCATTGTTCATCCCCCTTGTTTGTTTCCTTTTTTAATATTTGGATTTTTTTCCAGTTGCTTTCTAATTCTCTCCATTGCAACTATGATCAAGCTCTCCCCTTTTCGCAGACTTGTATGCCCCTTGCCACTCCAGGACCTCACTATCAAGGAGCGGGGGGGGAGGGGGGATTCATTCCCTGGTCTTTTTATTTTTTTATTTTGTTTCTTCCCTCTGGGGCCTACCAGATTTTCAAATTTGAAACTTTTGCTTCTATTTAGTTGATAAACTCAATTTCTTGGCTTCAGAGAGAAGCCATGCCACATCAATGAGCATGGGTTCACTGGGGTGAAGCCTATTACTAAGAGCCCGGGTGAACCCGAGCCCAACTACAAACTAAAATCTCAACAGCCAAGTACCGGGAACTCACCTCACAGCCAATTCAAGATGAACTCACTCAAGTAGAACAACATTTGGAAGATGAACGACATACCCTCGTTGATTCTGAAGTGATAGATACATTGGTTAAATGGGTACCTAATGCAGTTTATAATGGGGACATATACAACTGATACATGTTGTTATAGGTCAATTTGGGCATCATATCCAGGACCAATGAATAGGGTCTATCATCCCCTATCATTTCAGTTGTTGCATGCCCTGAGACAAAGAACAAGACAAATCATTCAAGACTCTCGTCTGCAAAGGTTTCCAAGATTTGAAGTTTATAATATATCATATGAGAGCTCATCAATGCTGCATCTAAAGGGACTAAGTGTGTTGCATATGCAAGTAGCCCCATGCAAGGCTGCTCTGCAAAGCACTTCCCGACATTCATAGGTGCATTGGTCACATTGGGAGCGAAATTCTCATTGTTCTGGAATCTCCACTTGGCCAGTGCCTTCTAGAAGAGTTCACATGTGTCAAGCTTCGAATCCAAGTTTCCACTTGACATCTACAAGATTGGGAACATGTCTTGTCTATTATTAGAAATTCATTCATTGTAAAACTACCTTCAGCTCCTCTATCAATTGAGCACAAATCTTAGTGCTTGGTAAGGAAGAATTTGAGAAGAGAAATGCTGGTGGAATTTCAATTGAGGAGTTGATTTGAGTGAAATATTGCTGGAGATATTTGCATTGTTATGAGGCTAGGATGCTACTGGAGATGGTGACACCAAATTAATCACTGGGTTGTAACCTCCCCTTCTATGATTAATAAAGATTATTGCTTATCTTTCCCTATATATATAAGCTTTGATTCTCCATATCATGATTTATTATTTGATGTATATGGTTTGTGTTTTATTGATTTAGCTAAATAACTTGAATAGACATCTGTATTATTGTTATCTCTTGTTGTTTAGTGTTCATTCTTACAGGAAATATTTTGCATAGCCGGCTGGAATTTGAAGCTACAGCAAAAGCGACAGAAGGAGATTTTGGAAGCGCTTGGACTCCAAGTAAGCTTCTTATTTCATTTTGTGTGTCTGTTTACAGTTAGGAAAGATAGTCGTAAAGTCTTTGACCTATTGTTCTAGATTAGCACCTGTCTAGGGAAGAATGATTTATCCGTAATTCATAATTCCGCGTAACAAATTGGCGGCTCCGCTGGGGAGTTTACTCTTTATCCTAGGTGTTTTAGGATCTGATTTTCTCTGTTTATTCACCCAGTAGTTGTTACTCACAAAGATTAGGCTTTTTGAAATCCAAATTTTCATTAGAAGTGTGTTAAACAGCTGTGTTTTTCATTATACACTGCACCCAATGCACTCTTGGACAGGACTGGGTGCTTTGCATAGCACTGTCTCCCTTTCAGGCCTGCGTTGCAAAGCACTGTCTCTCTTTAGAGACTGAGTTGCCTCCTGAAACCATCCAAATTCCATTGAATTTTTCATTGCAATTTCTTTCAGTTTGTTTTATGTTGTGTTTTGAAAAGCCTGAACCTCATATTGACCAGTGAACCTATCTACCTCTTCCTCCTTTGAAAGAATAGTTTGTTCAATGTTTGTTTAAAGTGTTTTTCTTTATCATTAACGAATTAATTTCAAAATATTTTCATTGTTGCATTAGACATTTACTTTTGAAAAAAGAAATTGTCGTAAATTCTTCGTTTCCTGATAGGAGAAATTGTTGTTAAATTCCTCATTTTTCCTTCAAAAGAGAAATTGTTGTTTATATTTCTCATTTCTCAAAAGTAAAAGGCATTTGTTTTTATTGATTTAGTGCACTTAGTTTCTTTTCTGCATTCATAACATTAAAGGAACTTAAAATAAAAACTTGCATTTGCATGTAGTGGTTTGTGTGTTTTGAAAAAGGAACAATTAGGAAATCTGCATTTAGTTTGTGCTCATTGATTTGTTTGCTCTCAAATTGATTGCTCTTTCCCTCTAGTAGCTATAATTTTCATTGAAAAACTAAAAGTGAAATATTGCTTATCATTATTAGTTTTCATTTTAGGAATTTCCAATACATCATCACGGTGAACCTTTGAAAGTAAAATTGATAAACAAGATCAACTTAAATTTTATCTCAATATACCTAATAAAGCATTGGAACCATAATGATAACATTTAGAAGTTCTAGGCTAGAGATGTGTTCCGGCAGTCGTAAAACATAGCAGTTGTCATTAACTTGTCTGTGATACATTCCTAGTGTGATACCTCACTCCACGTACGTAAGTATATCGTAGCTCGTCCACGTACTTTCAGGTATATCGAGCGGTGTTACAGTACGAAAATTATGAAGGGGTGTTTTCACTATGCGATTTCGCATCAGACAGCGCTAATACGGACTTGGGCCTCCACGTACCTTCGAGTATATTTGGGAGGAAAAAATTTAGGTGCTATCCATCTCTAGTGAACCGAGTCGGCCACCTTATAAATTGTGATACACCGAACACAGCATTTGGGGAGATTGCCTGCCCATACTTCTTGGTTCTCCAGGAGGTATTATGCAGTTCACAGTTTCTTGGTAAACCATTTTTCCTAGCATTACCCTTTTATTTTTTTTATTTGTTTTTTGTTACAATAAATCCATAATCATGGAAGAACAAAATCCTTTTCCCCGTCGTTCGCGTATATTAGCATTAGAACCACCTTTAATGCTAGAAGTTACTTCTGGTAGGTGAATGCGATCACGATCTGTCGAATAAAGTACAATTTTTACCTCTGGTGAAACATCATCTTCCCATAAACCAGAGTTATCTCAAGTTGTTTCTACACATCCCAGTTAATCTACTGTTGTCGAATCGAAGTCCTCACATCTACCCATGGTCACGATCCATCCAATCAGTGAGACCATACCTCCTGGAACCGACGTTGTTCAACCACAAATTGATCCAGATACGGTCTCTTATTTGCCAGAACATCTGAATCCTGAAGTTGAACAGCTGGAAGTTGTTCCTGCTTTGGTCATCCCAAAAATTGTTGTAGCTATTCAGTCTCCCATATCACACAGTCAACCACCTAAAATGTACTTTGGGCCTGACGGTGAAATAATTCCACCTGGTTTAATTGCGATTGAAGAAATCCCACAAGACAAGACATATTTAACTCCAACCCATTTTGGGGAGGACCTTTACCTGTACGAGTCTTTTCCTCAATCGTTACCATCTGCTTTTGTTGATCCTGTTCCTATTCAAACTCCTGTTATACTAAAAGGGTATACATTTGGTCAAGTAACCATTCCTGAACTAACATCTTCGATTGGGACATCTGTTCCAATTACGTCAGTACCTACCGTCACTACCCCATCGACGTTTACAACTTCACCAGAGTCATATTTTCATGGTGGCCCTATGGTCCCATCAAGTTATAAATCATTATCTAGAATTTACTCAAGTGCATCTTCAACACCATGGTCTTTACCAATGTCATCGTCTGATATTCTAACTGGTAATCCTATAGTGAGTACTGAACGGCTTGATTCTTTATATACATCATTAGGGCAATATCAAGTCGGTCCTTCTGGGTCTATTTCTTTAAGTACCATCTCAACTAGACTCCTAGCATTTGGAGAGAAATATTTTCCGTCTTATTATCCTCCTCATGCTGGGGGGCAACCTTTGGTCATCCAACATGAAATTACTCCTTCATTTTTTGGTCAACTTAATGTCGAAATGAATGTTTGTCAATGGCAGCCCACTTTGCCTATCCAACCATAAATGGTTATACACTCGTATCAACCAATTCAACCTATTACACCCATGACATTACCACTTTTTAATACATCTTTACCCTTGTTACAGAATCAAAATGTTGTACAACAACCTTATCAAGCGGGTCCTTCAACTTAGTACCCTCAAATGTTGGGTCCACAGACTCCAAATCCTTCAGTTAATTTACAACAACCTGTATCCGGAATCATTTATTCACAAGTTGGTTTACCATTTTATGGGATGTCACAATCACAACCTGGTTATACCTATCAACCGAATCCAAGTTATCCTAATTTGGGTTATAACATTGGTGGAAAGACCCCTTGCCAACCTCAGGTGCAAATGCCTCAAACCTCGTTTCAACAAGTATCATATCCAGGTTTTGGTCAACAGAATCCTCAAGCATTTGCTTTTCAAAACAACCCCTATCTGAGTTACTAGCAGCAGATGCCTTATGCTGGTGCTCAAAGGCCTGTTGCTCAAGCAATTCCATCTTACCTTGGCTCTGCTCAACCTAACCTTAATAGACAGTTGCCTTTTGTTGCAACTTTAGAGTTACCAGATTTAAATCGGTTAACCAATGATCCAATCAACTATGCTCCTTGGTGGCCAATGATACCTCACAAATTACCCTCGGATATTCCTAAGTTCAATGGAAACCCTGGAGAAGATCCGTCGACTCATGTCATGACTTATCATTTATGGTGTTCATCAAACTCCCTGAATGTTGATTCTATTCAACTACGTCTTTTCCAGCGTACGCTCACAGGTTTGGCTGCAAAATGGTACATTGAGTTACCTAGAGCTTCTTTTGATAATTTCACTACCCTAGATACTGTCTTTTTGACTCACTTCCAGTTACCCATCAGATATGAAACTGGAGCGAAACTCTTGAAAATTTTCAAACAGACTAATGCTACTCACATTTCTGATCATATTCATGAGTGGTGTCGTCATTGTAGAATGGTTAAGACATTTGTTCCTAATCAGCTCCTAGTTGAGTGGTTCATTAAGTCCCTGTTACCATCTATAACTGAGGATGTGGCTAAGGGTGGCATCATCACAGAAGAGTAAGTTATCGCTCGTGCCCAATATTTAGACTTCATTTATACTCAGTCTGGCACGCTCTATGAAAAAATTCCTAATGCATCGAAATCTAATTTTAATGTTCCTCCTCAATTAAAGGACTCTCATGCCAGAGACGTATTGATTGGCACTGCAAGCACACACCACACTACTGCATCTGATCCTGCTCCTGCTTCTGAAATTAATGTTGTGTCGTTTGAAAAAGGCAAAAGTGACAAGCAACCCGGAAGTAAGAAAAAGGGGAAATCTAAGGAAAAGCAAACTTCTAACCCACAGGAAAGTTCATCTAATCAATCATCTAGACCTAGGAAACCTCGTTATCCACGCATAATCTGTAATGAGGAACACTTTGTTAGGGATTGTCCTTACCACGCTGAAGTCTCAAAAATCATCAAGACTTCTCATGCATCAGCTGTGTTGACAGACCCATTTCCAAGTCCGGACATAAACATGGTTGCTACGGATCCAGCTTTTAGTTCCTAGGTTCTTATGTTATCTGTCACAAAACCTTCAACTGATATTTTGGTGTCAACATGTAATAAAGATTATGGTAGTTAGGCCATTGATCAGCCTACTACCTCGACTATGAATCCATCTACGGAATTAGTACCGCCTACTGTTATTCCTGAATTGAAAATCAAGCCACCAAAGGGAGTAATTCACAAATCGACATATAATCCTCGAGCAAGAGCTGCACAAAATTATAATATAGTTGAAGATTTGGCTCAATCTCCTTCAGCTATGTCTTCTCTTGAGGTATTACAAAATTGTCCCTCCCAAAAACAGGCTTTATTGTCGGCTATTGGTGGAATTGATCCGACTAATTCTAATCTTGTCGTCTTTAATCATACGGGCTATGTGCCGCAACTACCAGCAGAATTGGCATTCTCCATACAAGTAAATGTTCTAAATCACATTGTTCATCGTACTATTAATGATGAGGGAGCACCTACATGCATTATGTCTCTAAATTGTTGGAAATCACTTGGCTCCCCACGCTTATCACAATCATCAACGACGTTGAAGGCTTTCGATGGATGTACATATAAACGTTGTGGTATTATTAATAACCTGCATGTTGAACTAGGGGAAAAATAGTGAATGTTGATGTTGAGGTTGTTGACAGACCCCTTGATTACAATATTCTACTTGGAAGGCCATGGGTATATGCAATGACTGCAATTGTTTCTACATATTTTAGAATGATTGCCTTTCCACATAAAGGAGCTATCATAGTCATTAATCAACTATCCTTCTTTGCCTCCGCTTCGTAGGTATCTGGAAGCATTCTGTTTGTTCACATACCCCAACTATAACTTTAGAAAATTGGTGTAGGACTCTTAAAGGATTCCACTCTCATGGGAACCTTTGAATTACCGCCGCCCGTGATGTCGGCATAAATTGCAAGTATAGAGACCTGCTACATGCTCTCTTCCACTCTATTTGGCTTAAGGGAGAGTACGGGTGATTCTAAAATTACTACGTTGGATGAATTTCTGTCGCCCAGCCCTATTGAGCTGGCATAGAAATCGATCTATCTGGCTTGGGCGGCGAATCCGAAATCAGCGTTGCCGAGTGTTTGGGTTGATCATTCCTTAGATTTTGGTACTTCATCTGATCCATTTTCCTCAATGTTTTTGATAGATGAGAATATTTTGGAAGCCATGATGTTAGAAGGAGAACCATGGGAATATTATCATCATCTTTCCCATCTTCCTGATTATGAAGAAAACTATCTTAGTGAACTATATCACCCATCAATCAAAAATTTATTTTCGAATTATTTACCCATTAATGCAATCGATTTCGAACGAAATCTGTCAAATATTGAAGAAACCATTTCTATCGATATTTCGACCAAACCTGGCGTTGTAGAAAATATTCATGTTGGTGTATCTTGTTCTCCATCAGAACTCGAATCATATCACTCTCTATTTCATGAATTCCATGATGTATTTTCTTGGTCTTACGAGGAAATGCCAGGCATAGATATTAGTATTGTTAAACACACTATTAATATGTATCCTGATGTCAAACCGGTGCGTTAACGGCTTCATCCTGTTCATCAAAAGAAAGTCGCTGCCATCAAAACAGAAGTTGAAAAACTTATATGTGCTGGTTTCATTTACCCTGTTCTGTTAACTGAGTGGGTTTCCAATATCGTTCCTCTTATGAAAAACAAGGAACCATTAGAGTGTGTGTCAATTATCAGGACGTTAATCTTGCGTGTCCAAAAGACAACTATCCTACTCCCTTTATCGACTAGATTATTGACGATTGTGCTGGATGCGAAATATTTTCGTTCATGGATGGATTTTCCAACTACAATCAAATCAATATCTGCCCAGAGGATCAACATAAGACAACATTCATCTGTCCCTGAGGCACATTCGCTTATAGGAAACTCCTATTTGGTTTAAAGAACACTGGGGAAACTTTTCAGAGAGCAATGGAATATGCTTTCAATGACATCAAGCACATTGTTCAACCGTATCTAGATAATTTACCAGTGCATCCATGAAGTCAGATTGATCACCCGATACATTTGAGAGCTACTTTCTTACACTGCCGACACTACAAAAGACGCCTCAATCCACATAAATGTGTGTTTTTTGTTGGTTATGGTCATTTTCTTGGATTCATAGTTTCAAAATAAGGAATTTGAATCGACCCATTGAAGGTTCGGGCCATTCTTGATTTTCCCGCGCCATCAAATTTACTTCAGATACAGAAACTTCAAGGAAAGGCTAACTTCCTAAGAAGGTTCATTCCAAACTACGCCAAAATGGCTAAAGGATTTACTCGACTCTTGAAAAGGGGGTTCCCTTCCATTGGGACCAAGTTGTGCAAGCTTATTTTGATGTTGTCAAGGATACCCTTGTCCGAGCGTCATTAATGTATCCCCCTAATTATCAAAATGATTATTTCCTCTATATCGTCGTAGCTGAAACGACCATTGCTATGGTATTGGTCCAAGTAGAATATAGAATTGAACATCCGATCTATTATTTGAGTCATAATCTCAATGATACGGAAGTTAAGTATTCATACGTAGAAAAGATTTACATGGCAGATTTTCAAGCTCTCCCAAGATTTCACCATTATATCCTGCTCCAAAAAACCATTGTTATTTCAGATTGCAACCCCATGACTTATATCTTATCACGTCAATTGCTAGGGGGGAATATTCAAAATGGATTTTCATTTTGCAGGAACTTGATTTTGAATTCATCAAATCCAAGTCAAAGAAGTCTTTAGTTTTGGTTGAGCTTCTTTATGACCTTCCCTCTGATAGTACTGCAACTACGTCAGAACCATCAATTCCTGACAAGTCTCTATTTCTGATCGGATCATCTGATCCTTAGTATGGAGATTTCATCATTTATCTCCAAACTCAAACTTTTCAACCTGATACCTCTCACTCTAAACAGCGACGTATTCAATACCATGCCAAAGATTATATGATGGTCGGCGATACACTTTATCATCGTGGTGTTGATACCATTTTAAGAAGGTGCCTCACTCATGAGGAGGTCGAAAAAGTTTTAAATGATTGTCATGATGGGGTGTGTGGTGGACATTTATCTGGATACGCTACTGTGCAGAAGATACTCCGCACCGATTACTTTTGGCCTACCATTTTTCGAGATTGCATCCTCGCGGTCAAAAGTTGTCATGTGTGCCAGATTTTTTATCGTAAAATCCGCAAACCGCCAGTGCCAATGCATCATGTTTTCTCTGTGGAACCATTTTCGAAATGGGGTATTGACTTCATGACCTGTAACCCTCATTTTTTCGGGGGGCATGGTTATATTATTGTCACAGTCGACTATTTTACCAAATGGGCCGAAGCGACGCCTACATTCAACAACACATGACATACAGTGACATTGTTTTTCTTTAATCATGCTATTGCAAGGTTTGGGGTCCCACAGGCTATAGTTACAGATCATGGGAAGCATTTTCGCAACCACATGATGACTGAATTAACTGCCAAGTTAGGATTGTCACATGATAATTCTACTCCTTATTATCCACAATCAAATGGACAAGTTGAAGCTATCAACAATATTCTTAAACGTATGCTTCAATGAATGATAGGAGTTCATAAAATAAATTGGCATTTGATCCTGTACTCCGCCTTGTGGGCATATTGAACCTCGATGAGAAACGCAACTGGATTTACTCCTTTTCAATTGGTGTATGGCCCAAAAGATATATTACCAATCCAATGTGAAATATCGTCGTTAAAACTCGCAGTAGAATTGTTACCTAACACCTCAGAAGAAGAAGCGTGTCTCCTTAATCTCATCCATCTTGATGAAACACGTCGTGAAGCCCAATTGGCCAATGAAGCGCATAAGAGATGTATAAAGGTACAATATGACAAAAATGTCCAGCCTTGCATTTTCTCACAGGGCGACTTGGTCCTTCTTTACGATCAAGAAGCTTATGTAATAGGTACAGGAAAGTTTGAGCCATTATGGCATGGCCCCTATATTGTCAAAAGAGTTCTTGCTAAGGGTGCCTATGAGTTGGTTGATTACGATGGAATTCCATTGGCGCAGCCTAGAAATGGGTTGTATCTGAAATGTTGCTATGCTTAATCATGAGCGTAGTAATCTTTTGTATTATATTGTATATATACGATGTTGATTTGCATTCACTATCTTAGTTTGTTTTTAGAGTTTTCTTGACGTTAGTAATCTGCTTTACATTTCAACGTAGATGTCTGAATCTTTAGAACCATTTGTTGGATATGCTAATGGTGCTAGTCGTAGTACGTAGAATCTATCTTTTGCAGCATGGGCCATTTAAGCTCAGAACACCAAGTTAGTGAGTTTTCACGGGATTTGTATTGGTAGATCGACGAATAATATCGTTGAGTATAGAACATTGATCGAACTCCTCTCTGATGCCATTTCATTTGGTATTAACCGCATCATCATAAGGTTAGACTCACAACTTGTGGTATTACAACTTACTAGTGTTTATACTGTTAGAAATCCAACACTGCATAGATTGTTCCTAAGAGTTCGACTTTTGAAAAGACACTTTGATTTTATTCAATATTAACACATTTCTAGAAATTTGAACACATTGACTAATTCATTAGCTAATCAAGTTTTAGACAGTCATTTGCAACATATGTAAAGAAAACATTCACATCATTGAATATGATTGCATAATAAACATAGGAAAATGTTGAAATGATATAGATAGATAGTTATAGGTTATACAAAATTTGTGCCCAAGACACAAAAAAATGTCAAAAGTAAACTAGTGGTGCTCGTGGTAACATGATATAGATCTAGCTATCCTACGCAGTAACCGCATCCAGCGATTAGGAACCCCAATAGTGTGTCGCTGCAGTCACATGGGTAACTCCTCGATCCGGCAATCTAGAATCCCAAAGGTCAAACCCTCTATGTGTTGCCGAAGCTCAGCCAAAATCTCAGCCATATCAAGATCCTGAATGACTACTCTCCTGACAGCCCTCTCTGTTGGCACATCTACCTCACGCTCTGGTTCCTCTACTGGTTGAACATGACCAACATCTGCATTACATCAAAAATTTAGTTTAGTCATGGGAAAACATAAAAATACAAAAACATTGTATAAACCTTAGGGAAATAAAAAACATGATCAAAACATTCTTACCCATTGCACCCCACTGAGCGCCTTCTGGTAATGATAAATATAGATCTCCTCGGAAATCAACACCTGCATATGCATACTCATCAATGGCGATAATCTGTCATCGGAAACAGGCGAAGAACATAGTCAAGAACACAATGGTAGATTGGCCTGCATGCCTACCCATGAGTTCTACCCATCTCTGCATCCGTAGATGTCTAGGATTAGACAAATCTAGTGTCACTTGTTCTAGCTGCATCAGTGGAATCCGTAGATTGGGCCTCCACGTACCATTGAGTACATTTGGGAGTACAACATTAGGTTTCTTACCATCCATAGGTAACCGATTCGGCCGCCTTGTACATTGTGATACACCGAACACAACATTCGAGGGGATTCCCTGCACATACATAAGTACTTAGTTTACTAGGGTGGTATATTGCAGTTCACAGTTGCTTGGTAATCCTTTTTCCTAGAATTACCCTCTTTTTGTTTTTTGTTTTTTAATTAAATCAATCAACAATCGTGGAATAAGATCAACCCTTTCCCCGACGTTCCCATAGGACAGCAAATAAACCACCTTTGCTGCCAGAAGCTACACCTAGTCGGCGAAGGCGAGCTCGTCCTACAGAGTCTAGTACCTATGGAACCTTTGGTGCTTCATCTTCATCTAATTTACTAGAGTCATCTGATCATTTGAGTAAAGAGTCTCAATTTGTTTCTACCTATCCCTGTTTATCTGCTATCGTCAAGATGGAACCCTCACATTTACCTGAGGACATTGAAGTTGAATCTAGTGAAACGGTAAACCCAGAACCCGAAGTTGTTCAACCGTAAGTTGATTCGGAAATTGTCGTTCTTTTACCATGACATCTTGATCCCGAATTTGAGCAACAAGAAGTTGTTCCCGTGTCGGAATACAATCAACCAGCTCATCCTCAGTCATTCGTAACTATTGAGTCTTCCTCTTTACCGCAGAGTCTACCGCCTGAAATTTATCTCGGGCCTCACGGTGAAGTACTTCCACTTGGTTTGATTTCAATTGAGGAAGATCCTCGGTTAGAGACAACCCCTACAACTCCAACTCTTTTTGGGTCGAGGGTTCATATTTATCCGTCTTTTCCTCGTTTAAACCACACTGCTCCTGTTGATCCTTCTCAGTCTCAAGTTCCTGTAGATTATTTAGAGTATTACTGGGTTATTTAACCATGGCTGAGACAACATCCTAGATTGTACAATCTGTTACAGTTGTGACAGCATCTACTGTTGCTACCTCTTCGATGTTTTCTACGACACCTGAGTCTCATCTTTATGGTGGTCTGTCCATCCCACAGGGCTACCAATATTTAAATGGAACATACTCTGGTGTCTCCTCTAGTCCATGGACTTCGCCCATCTCGTCATCTGGAATTTTATCTAGTTCCTCTCTTATGAGTACTGAACGGCCTGATCCTTTATTTACATCTTCAGCTCAATATCAGGCTAGTCCATCCTGTTAGTGTCAGTTTTTGCATCCTTCTGCCAGTGATCAAATAAACTCTTTTCATATCATGTTAGGGTCCCATTTGAAATTTTTGTCATTCCAATAGGTCATCATGAAAAAATTTGGTCACTTGGTGCAGATTTAGGTCTAATCTCACTCCTTTCAAAATTTTATAACTTGTTGGCTCATTTCACCACTTTGCTTAGTGTACCATCAATCATGAGTTTTCATCATCATTTCAGTATTTTCATCATGAATTTCATTCAATTAGAGTCACCATTAGGTCTTAGGGTTTTCAAGGTCCATCAAATCACCATTTGTGTTATAGGTCAATGTTACACCATTTTTTGGTCATCTAACCTTTCATCATTAGATGGACCCAAGTACACCATGTAAGACCAGTTTTACCCCAAGTAAAACTGCTTTCACTATGTTAATTAGGAAACCCCAAAAAGAATAATTAATTAAACCATAATTTAATTATTATTCCCAGTCATGTTTAACCCAAAAACAAAGAAATTAATGAGATAAACCCATAGTTATCTCATTATTTTCTAGGAATAATTATTTAATAATATTCCTTGTTAAATATGACCAAATCAACCACCATTAATCAAATAAATCATTATTTATTTGATTATATCTCAACCACTTCCTTAAAAAGATAAATAAATCATTTATTTATTTATTTTTCACTAATCAAGGGATTTGACCCAAGTCAAACACCCTTTCCCTCCAACAAATAATAATAAAATATTCCATAGAGGTGGATCTAGATGTGATTAACATTATTTTAATCATGCCCCAAGATCTAGAAGGACCCAATATTTTGTTATAAATAGGAGGGTTTTCCCCATCATTCTTCACCTTTTGTTGCATACTAGATCACTCTGGATCTATACACTCGGTCTCATTTTCTGCCATTGTTGCTCCCATTGAGCTCTACCTTCTACATTGGGTTTTATACATCTACAAGAGAGAGAAAGCTTAGATCTGAAGTGCTGAGGACTACAAAGAACCCATCCCATTGAGGAGATCTGGATACACCTTCTTGTTTCCTCCCAGGTGCCCTGTAATATAAAAATTCATTCAAAGATCGTGTTCTTGTCTTGTCTGTTGGATGCATGGAGCAAACTCTTTACTTTACTGCTTAATGTCTTTCCATTTATAGATCTGTTTGTTGCAGCACTTTAACTACTAATTGCAGATCTGAAGATGTTTTGCAGCCATTATTGTTGTTAGGGCTATTAGTTATGCGTAGCTAAAGTGGTTTTTTTTCGTACACTTCGACGAAGAATTCATACTAACAAATGGCGACTCCACACGGGTTTTAAATTACGACCGCTGTCGTTTTTCATATTCCTGCATATCCAGCTACTTCAGGCCCTAGGGCTTCTTTTAAGCTGCTTAGTTTTCCTCTTTTTATGTCATTTTTCTCACATAAAACCCTAAAAACTTAAAATTTCTAACTTCCGTGTGTTTCTGGCCCTATTGCGCAGGTAAGCGACACCAGCCGCAACTGAGACGGCAACTTTTCAGAAAATCTGCCGCCGAAACAACCGGAACGGGGGGGTTGCACCTTTTGGCCCAAAACCTGCGACCTGGACGCACCTTTTGGCCTGTTTCCTGCGACCTCAACTCAGATAAGGTCAGAACCTGCGACCTGCCTTTTTTCCAGCATTTTTTCTGAAATTTTTCTGGGTTCTGCTGCAGCCTCTGCCAGGGTTTTCCAGCCTCTGTCTCAGCCCGCCTTGACCAAGATCTGATCTATTTTTACTCATCTAAGTGGGAACCCAGCCCCTTAGGGCTTTAGTACCCTCCACTTTTTGTGGAAGAGTTTCAGCTGTTTCAGCCGTCAGTTTCAGAGCTTCAGCCCCCTCTTTTTCCAGATCTGTTACCTCACTTTCAGATCCTTCGAAATCAGCCTCTTTTCGTTTCAAATCACCTCTTGTCGTTTTGTGTGGACCTCTGCTAAAGGCCTCTGCCTTGCCCTCCCCCCGGTTTTTTGCTGATTTCCCTTTTTCCAGCCACCTTGCCTCTGTCTCTTGGCTGTGATCTGCACCCATTGTCTGCAGCTTTATCCTCCAGATCTCTGTCCCCTTTGACCCTAGATCTGTTGAGTTTCCTTTGTGTGTGTTTCCATATTTTTTCCCTTTCTTTTCAGCATAGTTTTGAGAGACCCACCTTCTTGGGTTAGATAGATGCATACGTAGCTGTTATTTTTCTGTTATTTCAGCATTTTACTCTGTTCTCTGTAGGTTTATTTTCAGCTACGCAGCACACTTTTTTGCTCTCAACAACGGAAAGGGTTTAAAAATTAAAATTAACACACACCACACACTGACCTTAAGTGAAGAAGCGCCTGGTTTACACCGCCTGGCAAAGACTCTAAAATCAATCGTCACTGCACCTTATCTGCCCTTGACCTTCTTGATTTTGTCCCTTTCTGCCCTTGTCGGTTTCCTTCTTTCTGTCATCATTGCGCCCCCAAGGCGCCTTTCCCGGAGACTTCTTGGCCTTCACCCTCAGTTTCCGGTTGATCGACCTGCTCCGCACCGCCGTCGTCGAGCCAGTCCACCTTCGAGTCCGCACTCCGACTCCTCTCCTGATTCATCGGGTCCCTCTTCTCCTTCCGGTTCTCCCCCTGTCACCTTCACCATGTCTGGATCAGGGCCTAATGCTAGCGGTTCTCCCGGCCCCAATGCCGGCCCTACCTCTAGCGGAACCGTCACAACCACTATTCCGGCCACCCCTGTGCTGCCGTACATTGCAGGCCTCAGCCTCCCCGATTTCCATCAGTTGATTAATGACCCCATTCACCATAATACTACCTGGCCCGCTATGCCCACCAAGCTACCCTCTGATATCCCTAAGTTCGAGGGCCTTAATGGCGAAGACCCAACCAATCACGTCCGGTCTTTCCACATGTGGTGTTCCTCCCACTCCATTACCGATGACTCCATCCGTCTTCGTTTGTTCCAACGCACGCTTACCGGCGAAGCTTCTAAATGGTATGTCGAACAGGCCACTTCCTCCCATACCACGTTCGAGACTCTTGCCCAAGCCTTCTTGTCGTACTTCCCGCTCCCTCTCCGATACGACACTGGTACGGAGCTCTTGACTTCATTTAAGCAATCCTCTTCCACACGCCTTTCTGCCCATGTTCAGGAATGGCGACGAAGACGGAGCTTATGTCGAGCCCCTCCCTTTGAAGATCGGGTTTACATGGACTGGTTCCTTCGCACTCTCCCGTCTCCCATCGGCAAAGATGTCGCCTCTCACTTTCCTCAATCTGAAGAAGCCGCACTCCAAATAGCTTTAAAATATGACCTGATCTACGCTCAATCTGGTTATGTTTATACCGTTCTTCCTGACATCCCCAGGCCCGGTGGCGCTAACGCCCCGGGGGCATCTCATTCCGCCGACGGTATTGTTGGATCTCTTTCCCACCCATCTGCTCACCCTCCTATGGGCTATGGTCTCCCTCAGGGAGGGGCCAACACCTCCAGCACTCTTCCCCCTCCCGGCAACATGTATCCAGGATACGGCATGCCTCCTCCTTTTGCCCAACCTCCTGCTTACCTCAATGTCGCCCAACCCAACCCTTACTTTTATCCACAGCCTGGTGCGCCAGCTCCTCCAGCATATGCGCTTCCGCCTCCCTTGCCTCCTCTGGCCTTTGCCTGTGACACTTACGGCCCCTCCCGAGCAAGTATTTGCAACACTCGAGGGTGCGATTGTCCCTTGCCTGACATCTCCAAGAAAGAAGGCGGAGAAACAGCAGGGAACCCGGCTGCCCCGTGTGGGGACCCAGTCCCCGGTATGGACCCTAACACCTGGCAACTTCTCTCGGGCATTCGCCCCGGGACGGACGGGCGGCACGCACCGACAAGCCTGTTCGTGGCTGGCGGTATTTATGGTCACTCCACTCCACGGTGTCCTCTCTTGCCGGATGCGACGGATGTGGGAGTGTCTCAAGCCACATTGCGGACAACACGCCTCCCCTAATGCTCCTCTAATGTGGCCACTACCCGACGGTGTGTTCAACGTCTTGTCCCTCACCGGAGCCTCGTGACGCTCACCCAACCACCCAGAAACTGACTCCCGTCCATTTCTGGTTCCTCTGATCACCAGATCCTTATGATGCGCTCCGATCCTTCCCCTTCCGTCGATCCTGCTGACAACCAAATGATTATTTTTGACGCCACCCAATCGGACCATCCCCCTCTTCCTCCTTCCGTTGCTTTCCAACTCCCTGTCAAAATCCGGAATGCCACGGTATCCCGGTGTATAATTGATGAGGGGGCATCCACCTGTGTGATGTCCGCTTCCGTTTGGAAGCAACTCGGATCCCCCGAGCTGGCCCCTTCCACGATCACCCTTCGAGCGTGGGATGGTCATGCCTCCCAGCCTATTGGCCTGTTTCCTAACTGTCCCATCACCCTCGCCGGTAAGACCGTTTGCGTTGATGTCGAAGTCATTGACGCCCCTCTAGACTACAACATTCTATTGGGGCGAAGCTACACCTATGCCATGTCTGCTGTCCCATCCGCGGTCTTCCGCAAGATGTCTTTTCCACATAATGGGAAGATAGTCACCATTGACCAGCTATCTTATCATGAGCCGCCGTCTCAGACCTCCTCCGAGACGACCATCTCTTCCGTAGCCAACACGCAAACCGTCGATTCCTTGACCAGTGTCTCCCCCGGCGTCTATAAAGATTCTACCCTCCTTGGTACTTTTCCTCGCCTTCCCTCCCCTCCTGTTACCGATCCCAGCTTGTCGAATGTTTGCATGATGCAATCGTCTCAGGCCACCCGTAAG
The DNA here is from genome assembly GCA_034641835.2 of Pinus albicaulis. Classification (NCBI taxonomy): domain Eukaryota; kingdom Viridiplantae; phylum Streptophyta; class Pinopsida; order Pinales; family Pinaceae; genus Pinus; species Pinus albicaulis. The sequence continues at coordinate 21,984 of JAXQQM020070388.1, forward strand.
CGGCCTGCCTCGGCTAGTCCGCAATCTCCTCCCCGCCCTCCGCGACCCGCTTCTAGCCATTCATCTCAGCCAGCCGGACCTTCTCCTTCTGGCGCTCCCCCCACAGCTGGTATCCCCGAACATCTTTATCCTCCCGGCTCGGTTCCCCCTGGCCTTGCCCATCTCGGAGCCGTACCTCCTGGTCATTACCCTGCTGGACAGATCCCCTTCTTGGCTCCCCCTCCTGGAGTATCTTCTATCCCCATCATGGCCACCCTCTCTCTCCCTAACTTGACCTTGGGCATTCCGGTCTGGTACCTTGACCCCCCAGCCGCCACCCCCCCTGGTCTCCCCAAACCTTATATGGCTTTGACACCGGTTCAACCGATCCCCCTCGCTTCCTCCATAGCCACCGTGCCCCCAGCACCTCCACCGGACCCTTCTCCTGTTGTGCCGGCTCCCGAGAAGACAGGCAAAGCCCGCAGGGGGGCAACCCATAACGATCCAGCCCCCCCGACATCCCGTAACCCCCCACGACCACCAAAGCCCGCCATTCGATGCGCTTTGTGTGATGTCGTCGGTCACGCCACTCACATGTGTCCTGAATTGCCCCACCTCAAGCTTCTGGTCAACAAGACATTCCCCGACTCTGATCTCCCAGAAGTCCATGTCACTATCCCCGACTCCCTCCCAAAACTCAAACACTTGCGCACAAACCACCCTTGTGCCTTGTGCGATTTTCACGGCCATTACACCCACCTCTGTCCCCGCCTTGACGAGTATCGTTCCTCCTTGGACTTGTACCGCCAATTCAAGGCCGCTTCGATCGGACCAAAGGACATTCACATTCCGCCTCCCGCTTTTACACCAACGGAGCCCTCTGTCACCATTTTGTACCTGTCATCAGCCTTGAGACCTAATTCACCAGCCACTCCACCTACCGATCCCCTCAGCTGTTCAGCCGACCTTGGATCTGTTGATATCGCCCATACGAGCCCTTCTCCTCATGATCAACCGTCCCCCACCACTACTCCCTCGGGTGTCCCATCTGCCTCCAATCTTCCCATCTTCCAATCTGACGAAGACATCATGGAAGCCATGACCGACCCCGACTTTCCCTGGGATGATATGCACCATCGCGCATATTTCCTCCCACAGCAATCCCACGACCAGTACGCTGTGGAAACCAAAGACTTCATCCCCCATGCAGTTGATTGGTTTAAAAACCCTATTCCGGCACCTGACGCTTTCGAAGAAGGAAACATGGCCAATATCTCGTCTACCATCAAAGTTAACATTTCGGCCACACCAGGAATCGAAGAATACATCACATTGGGTGCCCAATGCACCCCGGAAGAAATTAAAACTTACACCAAGATTTTCAAAGAATTTCACGATATCTTCGCCTGGTCCTATTCTGAAATGCCCGGACTCGATCCTGCCATTGTCGAGCATCATATCGACACCTGGCCTGACGCCAAACCAGTCCGCCAAAAGATGAGACCCATTCATCCTTCCCGACGTGACGCTATTAAAGCCGAAATCGATAAGCTCAAGCAGGCTGGTTTCATTTACCCCATCGAATACACCACTTGGGTTTCTAACCCCGTTCCCGTTCTCAAGAAACAAGGCACCATTCGTGTCTGCACGGACTTTCGCGACCTGAACAAAGCTTGTCCCAAAGACAACTTCCCCACACCGTTCATCGACCAAATCATTGACGAGTGTGCGGGGCATGAGACCCTATCCTTTATGGATGGTTTCTCCGGATACAACCAAATTGCTATCCGCCCTGCTGATCAACTAAAAACCGCGTTCATTAGTCCGTGGGGAACTTTCGCTTACCGGGTCATGCCTTTCGGCCTAAAAAACGCCGGCGCCACCTTTCAACGGGCCATGTCTTATTTCTTCCATGACTTAGCTCATATTATCCTTGCCTACTTAGACGACCTCACGGCACGTTCTAAGCATCGGGCGCAACACATACACGATTTGCGCACCATTTTTCTCTGATGTCGCAAGTATAATATCCGACTTAACCCGTTGAAATGCGTCTTTTGCGTTCCCGCCAGCCGCCTCTTAGGCTTCATCGTGTCTAAGGACGGTATCACTCTTAACCCTTTGAAAGTTCAAGCCATTCTTGAACTCCCCATCCCGCGTACCCTCCGCCAGCTCCAAAGCCTCCAAGGCAAAGCTAATTTCCTTCGTCGGTTCGTCCCTGACTACGCCACCACTGCGCACGGGTTCCTTAGACTCCTACGCTCCCATATCCCCTTTGTTTGGGATACCCATTCTCACGAGTCTTTCGATGCCCTCAAACAGGCTCTCACATCTGCTCCATTAATTCGCCCTCCCGACTTTAATCGGGACTTCATCCTATATATCTCCGCTTCCACCCATTCGGTCGCTGGAGTTCTTATCCAAGAGGATGACCATGGCATCGAGCATGTGATCTATTATGTCAGTAAGAACCTTGTGGGACCCCCTGTCTCATATTCCTATGACGAGAAATTAGCGCTGGCTGTAGTGTTCTCAGTCCAAAAACTTCGTCATTATATCCTACTGCGCTCCACCAAGGTTGTGACAAATTCCAACCCCATGGCCTTCCTACTGAGTCGTCGTATACTTACTGGGAAGTACGCCCGTTGGGTCGTTATCCTTCAGGAATTCGACCTTGAATTTGTCACTCCAAAAAGTAAGAAAGGCTTAGCCCTCGCTGAGCTTATTTCTGAATTACCTACCGGATCGCAAGACCCTCCCGTTAATGACGATTTCCCTGATGAACACCTGTTTGCCATTACTTCCGATGACCCGTGGTATGGCGATATTCTTACTTATTTGCGAACCCAAAAGTTCGCCCTCCACCTTGACCGTGAGGCTCGTCGACGTATCCGACACCAAGCCCCCCGATACCTTCTTATTGGCGACGACCTCTATCGTCGCGGGGTTGATACGGTCCTTCGTCGTTGCCTCACACACGCTGAAGCTGAGCAGGTCCTTAATGCCTGCCATAGCGGCGCTTGCGGTGGCCACCTCTCCGGTCTCGCTACTGCCCAAAAAATAATGCGCGCCGGGTATTTTTGGCCTTCCCTCTTTAGTGATTGCATTGAGGCAGTCAAACACTGTCCCAACTGCCAACATTTCGCCCCAAAGGCGAGAGCTCCACCAGCTCCCCTCCATCCGGTCGTTTCCACTGGTCCCTTTTGTAAATGGGCCATCGACTTTATGGAGTGTCGCCCGCCATCCTCCGGTAGCCACAAGTATATCATCGTGGCGGTCGACTATTTCACCAAATGGGCCGAGGCCATGCCAACGTTCAACAACACGGCAGCTACCGCGGCCCTCTTTTTCTTTAACCATGTTATAGCTCGCTTCGGGGTTCCCAAGCAACTGGTCTCTGATCATGGCATACATTTTGAAGATGATATATGGCGTGAGCTATCCTCACTGTTGGGTTTTGAGCACCAATATTCCTCCTCCTATTACCCCCAAGGTAATGGCCAAGTTGAAGAAGTCAACAAAATCCTCAAGACTATGCTTCAACGAACAGTGAATAAGCACAAAACCAACTGGCATCTCATGCTCTTTCCTGCCTTATGGGCCTATCGAACCTCTGTCAAAACCGCCACCGGGTTCACCCCTTTCCACCTCGTCTTTGGAGAGGAGGCAGTTCTACCGATCGAGTGTGAAATTCCTTCTCTGCAACTAGCCGTTGAACTTCTCCCTGACACCCAACCGCTAGAACAACGACTTATCATGCTTGAGCGTGCCTCCGAAGACCGCCGTATCGCCTTACAAACCATGGAAGCGGCCAAAAAACGCACCAAAGCTCAGTATGACCGAAAAGTCCAGCCTCGCACTTTTCACGAAGGCGACCTTGTTCTAGTCTATGACCAGGCCCATGATGTCCTGGGTCATGGGAAGTTTGACTCATTATGGCTAGGCCCTTACATCATTAGTAAGGATCTTGGAAAGGGGGCATACCTCTTAGAGGATTTCGAAGGCCATCCCCTTCCTAACCCTCGCAATGCACTCTATCTTAAGAAATATTACCCTTAGCATTTCCCCTCGGAAATGCATGTGTTATTTTTTCTTTTAGATAGCCAGCATCTGTTGTTTCCTTTCTTTCTTTCTTTTTTCTACTGCACCAGGACCCATCTTCGTCCAACATGCAGTTACCTCACCTCCATTCAAAATCGAATTTCCTCACCTACAACACCTGTACTGGGGGCACCATACTGCCCCCTCACTCGTCCATGTTTGTGTCGATTTTCGTCATGAGTGCCCACTTTGTACTCATGTTTCTATGACCCCCCATTGGGGCCTTTACTGTGTGGCAGCACTATCTAGTCGCCCTTGCTTAGAGCATCCGAGTTGAGTCATCATTGCATTCATGGAGTCTATCCTGCATCCTTTTACACCCTACTATAGCCCTCCATTCTTTTTTGCTTGGTTCCTCTCTTGTGTCGCATCTCATGACCTTCAGCCCAACTGTCCCCTGTCCCTTTCGATATTGTGTCAGTCGCTGCCGTGTCATTAACGCCCTTTATGCTCTAACAAGGGAAGTCGTCCATTCGCCACTCCATCCTTCCCATTTCCACCATCATCATTAGTGTCAGTCTGTCCGTCGCTCTATTGCTCTTCTCTCGTGCCTTAGTTGAGGATCTCTCATTACCTCACCTAAGGCGGACCTCCTTCTGTCGACCTCAGCACATTTATTCCAGAAGCAAGGTCTAGAGGGTGGTGTACCTTGGTTCCAGCTTCCATTTTTGTTCGGTGCCTCGGATCAGGCAGGGGGGTTTCTTACCTCCCTTTGACTTGATTTCTTCTCCAGCTCCTTTCAGCATGATCGAGATTCGTATACTGGACAGTCCAGTGACCCAGCAGCAGCTCTTGATGATTCCCGGGCGTGTGTGAGATGTCTCAGCCCTCATGAGGGGGTGGCCCCGCAGGTAGCCCCCCACATGCCCGGATGACCTCTTCATTGCAGCCTTTGATGCCGCTCCAGATTTTGATGATGTTGGCCTTAGCCACTTGCAGCACCTCTATGATTTGCATGTACCAGTCAGATTTTGTGAGCCCTTCCCCGTTTACAGGGGGCACTTGGGTTGTATTTATCTCATGTACTCAGATGATATTGTACTAGTCCTGGCTGTTATCCCAGGCACAGCATGTATGTGAGTCTATTCATTGTATTTTTATCTGGCTCTTGATTATGCCAGCTGTACTCTATGGTTCGGTCCCTTGTTCACTGGACACACTATTCTTTTGTACTTTGTCACGGCGGGCATAGGTATGCCTCCCCCGCCGCCTTCAGCACAGGTACCCTCTCATAACAGAGACTTGTTGCACCTGCGAGTCTCGTCTCCCCAGGGTCTAGTCCTTCAGCACACTATCTACCTCATATTTCTCTCTCTGACATACCCTTTTGTTGTCTAGTGATTGTCTTCTTACAACGTACTTCGGTCATACGATTTGCTCCTGACACTCGCACGCTGGGGGGCAATCTGTCACACCATTTTTTGGTCATCTAACCTTTCATCATTAGATGGACCCAAGTACACCATGTAAGACCAGTTTTACCCCAAGTAAAACTGCTTTCACTATGTTAATTAGGAAACCCCAAAAGGAATAATTAATTAAACCATAATTTAATTATTATTCTCAGTCATGTTTAACCCAAAAACAAAGAAATTAATGAGATAAACCCATAGTTATCTTATTATTTTCTAGGAATAATTATTTAATAATATTCCTTGTTAAATATGACCGAATCAACCACCATTAATCAAATAAATCATTATTTATTTGATTATATCCCAACCACTTCCTTAAAAAGATAAATAAATCATTTATTTATTTATTTTTCACTAATCAAGGGATTTGACCCAAGTCAAACACCCTTTCCCTCCAACAAATAATAATAAAATATTCCATACAGGTGGATCTAGATGTGATTAACATTATTTTAATCATGCACCAAGATCTAGAAGGACCCAATATTTTGTTATAAATAGGAGGGTTTTCCCCATCATTCTTCACCTTTTGTTGCATACTAGATCACCCTGGATCTATACACTTGGTCTCATTTTTCTGCCATTTTGCTCCCATTGAACTCTACCTTCTACATTGGGTTTTCTACATCTACAAGAGAGAGAAAGCTTAGATCTGAAGTGCTGAGGACTACAAAGAACCCATCCCATTGAGGAGATCCGGATACACCTTCTTGTTTCCTCCCAGGTGCCCTGTAATATAAAAATTCATTCAAAAATCGTGTTCTTGTCTTGTCTGTTGGATGCATGGAGCAAACTCTTTACTTTACCGCTTAATGTCTTTCTATTTATAGATCTGTTTGTTGCAGCGCTTTAACTACTAATTGCAGATCTGAAGATGTTTTGCAGCCATTATTGTTGTTAGGGCTATTAGTTATGCGTAGCTAAAGTGGTTCTTTTTCGTACGCTTCGACGAAGAATTCATACTAACAGTCAATTTGGGCACCATTCCAGATGAACTGGTTAAGTGGACATCATCTCCAGGACTAATGAATAGGATATATCATCCCCTATCATTTCAGATGTTATATGCCCTAAGACAAAGAACAAGACAAATCATCCATGACTTTCATCTGCAAAGGTTTCCAAGATTTGAATTTTATAATATATCATATGAGAGCTCGCCAACACTGCCTCTAAAGGGACTAAATGCGTTGCATATGCAAGTAACCCCACTCAAGGGTGCTCTGCAAAGCACTTCCTGACATTCAAGGATGCATTGGTCACATTGGGAGCGAAATTCTCATTGTTCTGGAATCTCCACTTGGCCAATGCCTTCTAGAAGAGTTCACATGTGTCAAACTTTGAATCCATGTGTCCATTTGATATCTCTAAGACTAGGAACATGTCTTGCCTATTATTATAAAGTCATTGATTGTAAAACTACCTTCAGGTCCTCTATAAATTGAGCACAGATCTTAGTGTTTGAGAAGGAGGAATTTGAGTAGAAAAATGTTGGTGGAATTTCAATTGAGGAATTGATTTGAGTGACATGTTGTTGGAGAGATGTGCATTGTGATGAGGCTGGGATGCTGCTGGAGATGGTGACACTAAATCAATCACTGGGTTGTAACCTCCCCTTCTATCCATTAATAAAGATTGCTGCTTACTTTCCCACATATGTATCTGTATAAGCTCATGTATTTCATATTATGAATTCTTATTTGATGCATATGGTTCATGTTTTATTGATTTAACTGAATAAATTAAATAGAAATCTGTATTATTGCTATCTTTTGTTGTTTAGTGTTCATTCTTGCAGGAAATATTTTCGGACATCTAGCTTGGATTTGAAGCTACAACAAGAGCGATAGAAGGAGAATAGGAAGCGCTTGGACTCCAAGTAAGTTCTTTGATCTGTTCTATGTGTTTATTTACAGTTAGGAAAAGTAGTTACAAAGTCTTTAACCTGTTTTTCTAGATGAGCACTACATCTAGGGAAGAATGTTTCATCCATAATCCATAATTCTGCATAACAAATTAGCAACTCCACTGGGGAGTTTTCCCTTCATCCTTAGTGTATTTGCCTCTGATTTTCTCTGTTTATTCACCCAGTAGCATTTACTAAGAAATATTAGCCTTTTTGAAATCTAAATTTGCATTAAAAGTGTGTTAAACAGTTGTATTTTTCTTTATACAATGCACCCAACGCACTGTTGGACAGGACACAGTGCTTTGCATAGCATTGTCTCCCTTTCAGACTTGCGTTGCAATGCACTGTCTCTCCTTAAAGACTGCGTTGTCTCCTGAAACCATCCAAATTCCATTGAATTTATCATGGCATTTTGTTTTCAGTTTTTTGTTTGCTGTGTTTTAATGAGCCTGATAACTCAGATTGACCAGTGACCTTATTTATTCCTTCCTCCTTTTAAAGAAAAAAAAATTCAATGTTTATTTAAAGTGTTTTTCTTTATCATTGACGAATTAATTTCAAAGTATTTTCATTGTTGCATTAGATCCATTTTCTTTTGAAAAAGGAAATTGTCGTTTAATTCTTCGTTTCCTGATAGGAGAAATTGTTGTTAAATTCCTCATTTTTCCTTCAAAAAGAGAAATTGTTGTTCTATTCTTCATTTCTCAAAAGTAAAAGGCATTTTTTTTATTGATTTTTTGCACTTAGTTTCTTTTCTGAATTCATAACATTAAAGGAACTGAAAAGAAAAACTTGCATTTGCATGTAGTGGATTGTGTGTTTTGCAAAAGGAAAGATTAGGAAAGCTGCATTTAGTTTGTTCTTTTTTATTTGTTTGCTCTCAAATTGATTGCTATTTCCTTCCCTCTAGTAGCTAGGATTTCCATTGAAAAACTAAAAGTGAAAGATTTCTTATCATTTTAGTTTGCATTTTAGGAATTTCCAATACATCATCACGGTGAACCATGAAAGGAAAATTGATAAACAAGATCAACTTAAAATTTATCTCAATTTACCTAACAAAGCATTGGAACCATAACAATAACATTAAGAAGGTCTAGGCTAGAGACATGTTCTGGCATCGTAAAACATAGTAGTTGTCATTAATTATCTGCAATACATTCCGAGTGTGATACCTCACTCCACGTACGTAAGTATATCGTAGCTCATCCACGTACTTTCGGGTATATCAAGCGGTGTTACAATACGAAAAGTATAAAGGGGTGCTCTCATGTTATAGCATCATTTCTCACCTTGACATGATTCATGATTGCTACATGGCTTTATGGGCACCCATTCCTACAGACTTGGACAAATTCACTTAAAAACAGTGGAAAATCCTTCATACGCGACTATGCCCGTGTTTTTTCGCGTGTATACGCGAGTACAGCTAGACTTTTCCGCGTATGCCATTTTAATGATTAAAAAATATATAAAAATCCCTAATTTCGCGCTGGGTTGATGGTTACTCAGGTAGTTCAACCACCCCAGCCCGTGGCCAACTGTTTCCAACTGCTGAAACTACTTGGAGGGACTATAAAATGACCTCATATGTATGGCCTAAGGGAGGGAGAGAATTATTATTATTATACTCTGTTGGTTCCCTATCCAAGTCTGATTCCCCGTGCCTCCTGCACTTTCCCAGTTCATTTCAGGAAACCCTTGTTTCCTTGAGATACACATCCCTTTATATGTTATCTCATATGCACTCATTTGGAAGGAGTCTTAGCGAGGCAAGGGCTGGACGGATCCGGACCAACGGGTAAACCTCTTGTTCTACTCGATTTCGTTTTTATGACTGTGCATGATCGTGTGAGTCTCTGTTAAGTAGTACGCCCCTGCTCTGTGGAGGTTGAATCCCAACCAACCTCTAGGGTGTTAAATCCCCGAAACAGAACTGGCGACTCCGCTGGGGATCACATTTTCGTGATTCTCCTGTTGGGTTGTTTCAGCTGTTTGGTAGGTTGCCAACAGTTTCTTCTGTCTTTTACAGTCCAGTTTGCTTTCTTGCAGTCAGTTTGAAGCTTTTATACCTTTCCCAGGCTTGTACTTTTTATTTTTCATTATCTTTCTTTGTATACGTAGTTTTTCTTGCACACAGTCGCGTATACCCGCGAGTTTGTGTAGAAGGATCCGCGTACACGCGGATTTCCCTCGACACAGACGCGTATACACGCCTGTTTCATATCTGCAAGGTCGCGTATACCTAGGCTGAATTTGAAATTTCAAGATTCTGGTGTTTTTGGTCTTTTCTGGCTGTGGAAGCCTGTGTTTGCAGAGTCTTTGTACTTACTGGAGTGTGACAGAAGTGGTTTTAAGTCTTGGTTCTCTTTCGTTTGTCCGAAAACTGATCTTTTTGGCAAAGTGTTCTTGTTGGTGCTAGCACTCCTGGATTGAGTTCCAAGATCGCTTTCTGAGCGTTCTTGGCTGTTCTGCTTTACCAGAACAGAGAGCTCTTGCTCACTGAATCGCTCCTGTCTTTGTGTTGTGCTTCGCATTGCGTTCTTTGCTTTGTTTTCGATTGGTTTTCTTGAGTTTCATAGGCTAGGGTTTTGTTGCAATTTTCGAAGATCTTTTCATTGTTTCTTTGGAGTTTTGTGTTGCAACGAATTTGCACTATTTCTCTTGGCTGTTTGATTGAGTTTTTGGTCTTCCGTTGCTCTCATTGATCTTGCTATTATTAGCTTTATAAGGTTTGGGGGCATAGCTGAAGTTTATGCTTGAAATTCGGTCTCGTTTTGGCTTGGATTGGGATAGTTGTTCTTGGTTTTCTTGAAGCTCTTGTTTTATAAAACTGAAAAGCCCAAAAACATTTGTTTTGATTTTTGTTTTTGCATATCAAAAACTCAAAAAACATTGTTTCTTGTTTTTGTTTTTGTTGTTGCCTTTTTTATTTTCGTTTGGCTTCATCTTTTGGGACTTTAGTGAAGTTTCTTGCTTTTAGTTTCCCGCTTGATTGTGAAGGGAGGTTGTCTTTTGATTTCTTCTTCTTCTTGTTGAGTATTTTGGTGTCTTATATTGAGAGTTCTTGTTTGCAAGAATTAGCTTTCTGGATATCAAAAGATTAGTTGAAACTGAAGGAGCCTTTTGGGAAATTTCACCTAGTTTCAAGGGACTTTCTGCATCTTAGAATTTACATGCTAGTGGTCATTTGCATTAGGTGCATTGAATCATTTAGTTAGCTTCTTAATTTTTGTGCGTGTGAGTTTGTAATTCGAAAAGAAAAATACATTTTAGTCTCGTAGAACTTACATAGAAATTTCTCTTCATCGAAAGACAAAGAACTGCATGTGCATGTAGTCAGGTTTTTATTAATTTCTTTTGCGTCAGAACATCATTGGTTTCAACTCCATATCCTTGTGACTTAATACAACAGCCTTTAAAATAAGCGATTTAATCTAAAATCAACTAGCAAGTTTTATTAAGTGTCAATCACCAACTAGCTAGGTTGTAGGGCCTTGGAATAGGTGAGAGGAGAGTTAACTCTCCAAGGCCGCTCAAACAAACATAGAATTTGATTAATTGAGCGAAATCCAACTCCGTGAGGTGGACTGGGAAAGCTCTCATCCGAGAGTCAAGCGCGAGGGGAAGTGAAGGTTAAGAAGAGGGATACCCCCCCTCCGATTAGCTGAATCTAACCTCAAGACCGTTCCGCCCAGCTTCTGATACGGATTGGTGTCCATAGTTGCTGTTCCTAGGTTCCACACAGGTGACTGCGGAGGGGAATACCCGTGGTACCTGAGGCAGACGTTGCATCACTTCCAGCAGTACTTCTGGGGGGTGCCCTTGCGAAGCTTGGGTGCTTGAGCCGACAAAGGCTGTTGTTAGGAGGTCGGCGTAACTGCTTCTGATACCTTCGCTAGTTGTTCTGGGCCCTAATCATCCCAGACTGCTTTCGGAAGGTCCTATACTTCGCTTTCCTGTATTTTGGTGTCCGGTCCTCATCACCCGGAGCGGAAATACTTGGAGGCTGTTTGCGTGCTGTTTCTCAGGGTTTTGATTTTAGTGAGTGCTCTTTGCTCCTAGCTTGCCTAGCTTTTCACTTTTCTTGAGTCTAATATAATAAATTTGTAAAAGTGGCTGATCAAGCGCCTCGACGTTCGAGGAGAGTCCGGGGTTATCTCCCGAGAGTGCAGAGCCTTCTTCGAGAAGGCGTAGGAGCGATCTAGCAGGTGGTTTTCACCCTGTAGAGTCTGACGCTGTGGAGAGAGATCCTCCACTAAGGTCTGAAGGCTTCTTAGCTGATTCCGGTGTCGGTTCCGAGAGGAGCGTTTCGCTCACCTCGAGGGTATTGTTTCCTCAGGAGGAAGATTTTCAGATAGAAGATATACCTGAGCCTGCAGCTACAGGTCCATCTTCTCTTCCTCTTGATCATCCGTTTGTTATAGAGTACATCGGACCGGAGTCTGAGAGACCGCCGGATCTTCCTTATCTTTCTTATCTTTCGATGGCCACGACTGGGAACGCGGCTTCTACCGTGAGTGCTGCGGGCATTCAGACCCCTGCTTCTGTCGAGGCAGGGGGCACTATTGCTCTATCTTCGAGTGCTTCTAGCACTGCTATGTTTGGCTCTGGGTTCACCCAAGCATATGCTTCTCAATCTGGTCCCTTCGTTTCAGGGATGTCCATTGCCGGAAATCCCTCTTTTTCCTTTACCGCCGGTGCAGCTGGATCTACGCCCATGTCCAACATGGCTAGTGGATCAGCTTCTTTTCAGGGTTTCCCCTTTGGGACTGGGCATATTCCTAGTCCCAATCCTTCTTTAGGGTCGTTTCCTTTTACGTCCCAGACCCACAGTTTCAATCCTTGGGCTCAGGGGCCAAGTTCGACTGCTTTTATGGGGTGGAATCCTATGTTTGCAACGTCGGGGGCAGGGAATCAGTTCATCGCGAGTCATCCAGTGAATGCTTCTTTCCCTGCATCGAGTGCTTATCAGTCTTTTTCTCCTCTATCTAATGCATGGAACCCCTACCAGGGGCTTACATCTTCAGTCAATACTTCAGCAGGGGGAACTAGTCTGGGTCTTGGTAGCTCGGCGTGGGGAGGAGGTTCTTCTCCGTTTTCTACGGGTCCTTTCTGGCAGCCTGGTGCCTCATCAAATCCAGGCTATTCTTTTCAGAATGTTGGAAATCCATCCCATCAAGGATGGAATTCTCAGGCTCCGCCGCGATTACCATTTCTGGCAACGTTAAACTTGCCAGACTTGGCGAAGTTAACTAATGACCCGATTCGGGATAGTCCGGGTTGGCCTCCGGTTCCAACCAAACTTCCTTCAGACATTCCTAAGTTTGAAGGTAAGAATGGTGAAGATCCGGCAGACCATGTCACCACATTCCACTTATGGTGTTCATCCAACTCTCTGATCGACGATTCGATTAGATTGAGATTATTTCAGCGCACCTTAACCGGAAACGCCGCGAAGTGGTATATAGAGCTTACTGGGGGCAGTTTCGCCACATTTGGAGAACTGGCTGTCACTTTTCTTAACCATTTCCAGTTGCCTGTCAGATATGAGGCTGGGACCGAACTCCTGGCTAATTTTAAGCAGGATGAGGCAAATCACATTTCTGATCATATTCAGGAATGGAGGAGAAGGAAGAGGCTAATTAAAGCCCATATTCCAGGTGAGTTCCTTCTCGAGTGGTTTTTGAAATCGCTTCAGTTAGATATTTCAAAGGATGTATCCATGTCAGGGGTATATTCCGAGGAGCAGGCCATCTTTAGGGCCCAGCAGTTAGAGTTGATCTATTCTCAGTCTGGCATGCTTTACAAGTATTTGCCTAATGCTCCTCGCTCCAAATTGAATCTCTCGAAACCCAAACCTGGCCCGCATGGTGACGGACTTGTCGGATCGGTCAGTAGTAGTGCAGCCAGCCTGCTTTCTCAATTGCAGCAGTTGTCTTTACAATCTGCTTCTTTTGGTCAGGCTGTGCCTGCTGATTCTTCACCTTCCCAGTCTTTGTCCATTAATGTTGTCCAATCTTCTGAACCCAAAGGAAATCAACAGTCCGATGGGAAGAAGAAGGGACGTAATAACAAGAAGAAGGGCAAGAATGGGAAGGGCAATGTAAATAAGACCAACGAGCGTGTTGGTGAAGGGCAAAAGGAGAAAAAGAAAGTTAAGTTTCCGTGCAAGCTTTGTGCTGGAGACCATCTCACGCATCTTTGCCCGAAAATTCAGGATGCTCAGCGCCTGTTATCTCAGCAGGGTTCTTCTAGTTCCCAGGTTGTGCTAACAAACCCTTTTCCCCAAGGGCAGCAATTAATTGCTGGCGCGAATCAAAATCCTGGGGCTTCCTCCGGAGGTCCTCAAGAAGGGGAAATTCCATCGAATATCTTTATGATGAGTGCTCACGTGGATGTCGCTACGAGATCCCGTGATTATGGCGGAGAGGAATCTTCGAAAGCTAAGGAAGTTCCTGATGCTACTGAGCCGCTTCATATCACGAAGCCAACTGTCGAGTTTATGCCTCGGATACCGAAGGCATCCTCTAAGCGGTCCACGATTAATCCGAACATGAGGGCTGCCCAGAACTACTCGATTGTAGAAGATCTGGCGCAGAGTCCTTGTGCTATGTCAGCTTTAGAGGTACTCCAGTCTTGTCCGGCTCAGCGCAGTGCTTTGCTCACTGCCATTTGAGCTATAGATCCGAAAAATTCTCTTCTGATTACCTTTGATATGAAGAATTTTAAGAAGAGACTTCCTCATCATATGGCCTTCCATATTAAATCATCGTATCGGAAGACTAATATCTTTCGCACGGTCGTTGATGAGGGTGCTTCTACTTGCGTGATGTCTCTCGCATGCTGGAAGACACTAAGATCTCCCAAAGCTGTTCCATCTAGCACTATTCTTACTGCATTCGATGGCCATTCTCATAGGCCCCATGGTATTGTCCCGGCTTTGCCCATCCGTGTTGGGGGCAAAACCGTTAACATAGAGGTTGAGGTAGTAGATGCAGCCTTGGACTACAACCTTCTGTTGGGGAGGAACTGGATATATGATATGGATGCCATTGCATCTTCACTATTTCGGATAGTATGTTTCCCCCACGAAGGGATGATAGTTACGGTGGATCAACTGGACTGTCCTCCTGTAGACCTGGATGCGCCTCCTGACTCATCTGTCCCTAAGTTGGACAATACTAAGGCACCTATCGAGAATTTGGGAGTTGGAATGTATTCTTCCCTGATGGGATCTTTTGATCTTCCTCCTCCTAAGGTGTCTATCAATGCTATTTCATCCTCCAAGGCTCCCCTTCGAAGAGAGTTCTTTCGAACTCATTATTTTTCGGACCCTTGGACCTTACCTTCCCCAACCGCCACTTTGGAGGAAGGGCAAGTGGGTGGAATGGCAGTCCCGATTTCTGCAGCTGAGATTGCATATCAGTCTGTTGTTGACACTGCAGAGTCTGATCCAGCTCCTCTTTCGCCGGAAGAGTTGGATGGTGATGTGGCTCCGGCTTGGACGCTTACTTCTTCTTCTGCCCAGGATTGTCTAGATACCACTCTTCCATCCGAAGAGGCCATCCTGGAAGCAATGACAGGTATAGAGAGACCGTGGGATGACTTGCATCATCGGTCTTACTTCCTACCTGACTTGAGCGAAGTCGAAGCAAGTTTTCCAAGTCCTCAGTCTCCTGGACCTGTTCACCCAGTCTTGAGCCCCTTAGCACCAGCACAGGTTTATGCTGAAGGGAACATGGCTGTGATCTCTCCGACTATCCCGGTGAACATCTCCAGGAATCCCAACATTATCGAGAACGTTTTCTTTGGAGCTGAATGTTCCCGTGAAGAAGTTCAAATCTATACCGAGCTCTTCAAAGAGTATAGGGATGTTTTTGCTTGGTCTTATGAGGAAATGCCTGGCATAGACCCATCTATCGTCCAGCATGAGATCAAGACGTATGAAAACGCTAAGCCGGTTAGGCAAAAACTTCGTCCGGTTAATCCTAGGAAGGCAGCAGCTATCAAAGCTGAAGTTGAAAAGTTGCTTAAGGCGGGATTCATTTTCCCAGTTCCTCTGACTGAATGGGTTTCAAACCCCGTTCCTGTTGATAAAAAGCAAGGAACAATTCGAGTGTGCATTGATTTCAGAGACCTGAATAAGGCGTGTCCTAAAGATAATTACCCCACACCCTTCATTGATCAGATTATTGACGAGTGTGCCGGTAACGAGATTTTCTCCTTCATGGACGGTTTTTCTGGTTATAATCAAATTACTATCCGTCCAGAAGATCAACATAAGACCGCATTTATTCGTCCCTGGGGTACGTTTGCATATAAGAAAATGCCTTTTGGTCTTAAAAATGCTGGAGCTACTTTTCAGCGGGCCATGTCTTACGCCTTCCACGACATCAAGAAAATCATCGAGGCATACTTTGATGATCTAGCTGCTCATTCTCGAAAGAGGATGGATCATCCAGGACACCTCCGGCAAATATTTGAGAGATGTCGTTTTTATAAAATTCGTTTGAATCCGAACAAGTGCGTTTTCGCGGTAACATCCGGTCGGCTGTTGGGATTTATCGTGTCTAATGAAGGGATAAGGGTAGATCCCTTCAAGGTTGAGGCAATACTTCGGTTGCCTCCCCCGTCTTCAATCCGTCAACTTCAAAGTCTCCAAGGAAGTCTAACTTTCTTCGGAGGTTTATCGTTAACTATGCTGAGATTACAAAGGGATATATGAGACTGTTGAAGAAAGGAGTCCCTTTTCTTTGGGACGACTATGCTCAACGCTCATTCGATGCCTTGAAAAAGGCATTGACCTCTGCTCCTTTACTGAGTCCACCCGATTATAGCAGAGATTTTCTTTTGTATCTGGCTACCGCAGAATCTACCATTGGTATGGTTCTGGTTCAGGAGGATGATGCTCTGGCTGAGCATGTTATTTACTACCTTAGTCGAGGACTGGTAGGACCTGAACTGCGATACACCCCGATAGAAAAATTAGCCTTAGCAGCAGTTCATGCTGTGCAGCGACTCCGGCATTATATTATTCTTCGTAAAACTTATGTCTTGGCAGCTGCCAATCCATTTCAGTTTGTCCTCAGCAGGCGAGTGATTGGGGGCAAATATAATAGATGGATTGTAATTTTACAAGAATTTGATCTAGAGTTCATGTCTGCCAAATCCAAGAAGTCATTAGTTTTTGCGGAATTGATCTCCGAGTTGCCTTGTGGAGAGGCGATGATCTATGATGAGTCCTTTCCGGACGAACACTTGTTTCTGATCTCTCCACAAGATCCTTGGTATGGGGACATCATTGTATATCTCCAGACTGCGAAGTTTCCCTCTTCTTTTTCAAAAGATGAGCGTCGTAAGCTGCGTCACTTAGCTAAAAGTTATCTGATTATTGGTGATGCTTTGTACCGTCGAGGGGTTGATTCAATCCTAAGACGCTGCTTAACTTTCGAAGAAGCTGAGGCCGTGCTCAATGATTCTCACGGTGGAGCTTGTGGGGGTCATTTATCAGGGCTTGCTACAGCCCAAAAGATTTTGCGTGTTGGCTACTTCTGGCCCTCGATTTTCAAAGATTGTATTGAATCGGTCAAGAAGTGTCATCCTTGTCAAGTGTATACTCGAAAAATGCGCGCTCATCCAGCTCCGCTTTTTCCAGTCGTTACTGTCGGCCCCTTTACACAGTGGGGTATGGATTATACTACTTGTAACCCGCCTTCGGCAAAAGGTCACAAGTACATTATCGTAGCAGTAGACTACTTTACGAAGTGGGTCGAAGCTATGCCTACTTTCGGGAACGATGGTGAGACTGCAGCTCTTTTCTTCTTCAACCAAGTCATTGCTCGTTTCGGTATACCTAGAGAGATTGTCACCGACCATGGCAGTCACTTTCAGAACAGTATGATGGCTGAGTTGGCTCTTAAATTGGGTTTCCGGCAGGAGCATTCATCTCCATATTATCCTCAGGCCAATGGCCAGGTGGAAGCCGTGAATAAGTCCTTGAAGACAATTCTTCAACGGACGATCGATAAACATAGATCCAACTGGCACATTATGCTATATCCTGCACTCTGGGCATACAGGACGTCAGTTAAAACTGCAACTGGCTTTACTCCGTTTCAGTTAGTCCACGGGGTGGAATCCGTATTTCCTATCGAATGCGAGATTCCTTCCCTTAAATTAGCTGTTGAGCTTCTTCCTGACACTTCTAGTCTGGCAGAGCGGCTTCTTCATCTGGAACATCTTGATGAGCAGCGTCGAGATGCCGCCACGTTGAATGAAGCGCATAAAAACCGAGTCAAAGTCCAGTACGATAAGGCGGTTAAGCCTAGGGTCTTTTCCGAAGGTGACCTTGTTTTGGTCTATGCCCAAGAAAAAAATGCCTTAGGGGCAGGAAAGTTTAAGTCGATGTGGTATGGCCCCTATATCGTCAAAAAGGTCCTTAAGAAAGGAGCGTATACCTTGGTTGACTTCGAAGGAAATGAGTTGTCGGAGCCCCGAAATGGGCTCTATCTGAAGAAGTATTATGCCTAGGCTTTGGCCTGGCATTTTGCTTTGTATATAGTTGTTTTTGTCTTGTACATATCTGTTTGATTTTCGATTTTTGATGGGATGGTGATGTTTTTGATCTGCTTTGGCAGGTTGTGTTGATGTCATGAGTCATTATGGTTTCGCCGATGGTGCTAGTAGACACACCCGGAACTTAGCTTCCGCGGCTTGGGTGCTTCATTATCCTTCCTGTCAGCTGTTGGTATCAAGAGGGGTCTGCATTGGTCCTGCTTCCAATAACGTAGCAGAATACACTGCAGTAATTCATCTACTCTCGGAGGCAATATCTTTGGGTGTTGATTTGTTGGTAGTTTTCTTGGACTCTCAGCTGGTGGTGTCGCAGTTGAACAACACTTATCGGGTACGAGATCCATTTTTATTACGATTGTTCTTGAGGGTACGTTTGTTACAAAGGTCATTTCAATTTTTAACATTCATTCATATTCCTCGAGCCGACAATTGGTTTGCTGACTCATTGGCTAATCAAGCTTTAGATTGGCATATTAATCATTCAATACAATAAAATCTAATCATCAAAAACATCATACATTTGATACATTTATCACATCACATCAAAATATCGATGTATATATATCATCAGTATGTCAAAAAACTTTACAAAATTTTGGATCCATCAATGCCGTACAAAACTTGGGCTTATGCCCCATCATGTTCAGCCTCAAAAAATATACAGTCATCCAATATGAAAATCTATCTACTCCTGAGGACCCTGCCCAGCATTCCTATAGAACATCACTGCAGTGGCCACACGGCGGAACAGTCTAACCCAGTCCCGGGGTACTCCTACAACCCGTCTCTGGACGGCTTCTGGCAAGTCCTCCACAACAGCCAGAGGGATTTGGCGGGTCAGTCCCTCCAAGTTTCTCTGAACGGCCTGGAGTGTCCTGTCAGAATCCGCTGTCTCTGCTTCACCTCTGCGGCGTTTGTGACGTGCTAGGCCCTCAGGACGCACTGGTCCAACATCTGAAACATGATCATTTTTTTTTTGTCAGTCATTATGAATCCAATCCAAAAACATGTTTGTTTTTCATTTTTCATACATATTTGAAAAATCCAAAAAATCATATAAGTTAAAATTTTTGAAAAAAAACTTACCGACTGCTCCCCATGCTGCACCGGGTGGAAGTACTAGATCTGGATCTCCTCGGAAATCCATCCCGGCATAGGGGTAGTCATCTACCGCGATGATCTGTTCTCTCCACCATAAGAAGAACTCATCGTCCCAGGTAGTTCGGGGTACCTCGCTGCCCCCCAGTCTCTTCATCATGTCTGCCCAACGGGCAATTCTTGGGTCCCGAGGGCTGCTGATAGTTGAGATGACTTTAGGTCTCAAAGCTGGAACTCTCTCGAAGAAGAATGTAGTCAAAATGGTTCCATAGCCAAAGTGTTTTGTATGTGTTTTGCGAATGGAGGTCAGTTGTTGCTTCATGTTCAGTAGCAGGGCAGTGCACCAATCATACACATGAATTAAGCACTCTACAACTATGCTCATGTGCGTCCTGGACGCCTGATGCAGTGAGGCAGATCCTGCCACTCTGCCGATGGTGAATAGGAGGATCTTCATGTGCAAGTCCTTGATATCTCTGATTGCAATCTGTGTGCCAACTTTCTTGGAATCTTCTATGCAATAGATTTGGACATAGTCCTCCACGGTTAACCCTCCCAGGGGCCTTCCGTGCAGATCCACTGGGTCTCCCCTTCTGGAGAGTCCAGTGATGAAGTATATATTTTCCACTTCTATGCGTAGTGGCATTTGATCAATGATGAAACAATCCTGATCCGGTTCCCAATAATTTACCAGCATTTCAAGCAATCTCACATTACTTTTCATATTGGGCATCTTGAAAAATTTGAATAATCCACAGTTTCGGAGGACATTTTGTGCTGCGTGATCTTCCATGACCTCTTGGTCTATTGCACTATGCTCGCGTTCCCTCCATGAAATTGTCATCCTGAAAAAATTCATTAAAATTTGCATTAGAAACTCATTTTTGAAATTCGGACTTGCGCATACGCTAGTTTCGCTGTGCACAGTCGCGTATACACGCGACTTTCCTTCGTTGAACCCGCGTATGCGCAGATACGCGTTTTTTAATAAGGGTTTCCAGGTAAAAATCCACTTAATTTTAAATTTTAAACGGACAAAATGAATCAACAGGATGAATAAGGAGCCTACCTGAAGTTTCGCTGAATTCCGACGGTCGGTTGTTGCTGGTTTGACGAGACAAGTTTTTAGCTCCAGAGCTCTTTTTCCAAATCAGCTATGCAATAATGAACCATTTGAGAGGTAATTTGTGTATTTATGGCTAAAAAATTGAAAATTTTCGCAAAAAAATTTCCTTGTGCTTATTTTTTTTTTCGATCTGTCTTATGCTGTATAACTCGATTGCTTGGAAGTGACCAGTTTGGTATATTTCAGGTACATTTTGACATTTTCGAGATTTTTCCCGGTTTTTGGCCCATGTGTTCAGACTCTTCACGGCAGGTATATGATCTTCACTGGCATATAGGTTAGGGAATCACTTTCCGTTGCATCTTGCATTCTAGCCTCCATACTGATCACTTGCCTTAGGGTCGATCCCATCAGGTCATGAGTATTACACCCATTTCACTCGCCGTTTTTTAAATCATGACTCGATGGTAGAGCCTTCCTTTACATGGGCTTCCTAGTTAGTTCCTCGCTATCACTTGTTGCCCATGCTGCTTTTTATGTAGGCTCGGGAGTCCTCTTTAGTCCCGCCATGTCTTTCGTGTTGAAGCTTCATTCTTCTCCTTCATCACTTATCTTTTTCTGGCTTATACCCTAGAGGCTCCCTGGTGTCGTTAAGTTGTATTACTGCATTGCATATTGGCTGCTTGTTTATCCCGGCCTTTAGCCGGCTTCATTTGGACTCGATGTTTAAGCCAACTTTTGACCTTGACTTTCTGTACAAGTTAACCATTGCATGCACTTAGCTATCACGACTTGACACCTTTGTACCCATGGATGGAACGTTCCTCTGAGTATCGCTTACCAGTTTCCGCCACCTTGCATCGAGCATAGGATCGTTCCAATCCCAGGAACTAGTGCATCTGTTTCTTGATACTCGTTCTATCCATTGTACCATAGCATTCTTTTATTCTTTTTCAGGCTTATTATATGAAAAAGACAAAAAATCAAATATAACAAAAAGAGCGGGAACGGGATGTATCTTCGTTGTTTTGATGGCAGTACAGAGTCAGTTTGTCGCCCTTGAACAAAGCACATATACTTATATATATTTCCTTCATTTGGGATGGTTCTAGTTTGACCTAGGTTCAGCCTTTACTATGTTTCACTTGTCAGTTCTCCCCCGGTTGGTTATCTCTTCCAATCATATGGAGAGTTTGTTTTGCCTCCTGAAAGACAGACTTATACAGTGTCACTTTTTACTGCCATGGTCATCACAGAGTCGTGCTTTTGTTCAAGGGAAGTCTAGCCTGAGTCGGCCATTCTGCGGTGTCTCTTGACTCATTATTCAGTCGGCCTTCCCGGTCTTGTCAGCATCATGTTCTATCACATCAGATGTTTTGATCTTCTGCTCGTGCTGGTTTGAGAAGGTCTCCATTGACTTCTTGCCGGCGGGTTTTGTCTCTTATCGACTACGACACATTGCTCTGAGAGCAAACCTAGAGCCGCACCTTGGGCCTATTTCCATCATTGATAGGTGACCTCGTGCTCAGCATTTGATCATCATCATGGGTTTTTGACTGAGTGGTTTCCCCTGTGTTCGACGTCAGCACACATTATCACACTTGGGATTCGTGCAGTACCTTGATTTCCATTTGACCCTATCGGTGGATTTCTCGCCTCTGTGTCAGCTTTCATTATTGGTTGGTTCAGAGGGTTTCTTCCGTACGCTAGCTTCATCTTGTGCATGTCGGAAACGTACTTCGGTTTTGGTTCCATCACTCTACTTCGTCCGATTCCTTCCAAATCTTGGCCTGCGGGTTACACTCGCGCTGGACTGATGTGGGATGCCTTAATGCCTTCCTTCCAGCAGATCTTTTCTCATCGACTCCGACTCATTGCTCTGGGAATAAGGTCTAGAGTCTTTTTGTCAGTACCTTAGGGTTTGCAGTCATCAGTGGCAGACTCTTCGCTATCGACAGTGGGGATTCATCATTGCCTCCTGATTGGTAGATTCTTTCAAGTGTTCGACTTCAACTCATTCATTCGCACTTGTCAGATTGTACTGGGGCACCTTGACACTCATTATCATTATCGGTGGGTTGTCTCGCGTTAGTTAACGGGATACATCATTGCCCGGTAATCCAACGATTTCTCACATGGTCGACTTCAGCTCATTTATTCCTAGTGTGTAGAATTGTGCCGTTGTGATCGGTGAAGACCTCGGGTTGCATCAGCATTTCTCGGTTCACTGTTGACTCTCGGTTCCTTGTGTGATTCTCTCGGTTTAACGCCGGTGTTGCCATCACCCTTATATGTTGCAGTTCAGTACAGCAGCATCCTATATGTTGGCTCCCGAGTTGCGTGACTGTACCGTTTGATCCACCTCTTATGATACGGTACTTGGAGATTCAGTTACTTATTTGATCAGACATCCAGTTGCACCATCTTTGATCAGCTTTCTATATGTGATACTTGGACATTGATTCAGACTTACACTTCCGGGCCATGCTCAGATGATTCATTGTGTACTTTCAGTTCAGCTATACTTGTATACATGTTGGATATATATTGATTACTTTCCTACATATATATGATGTAATTTTGGTGAGCATAGGTATGCATACAAACATGTGATCGACTCTCTGGTTTTCTCATTTTGTGGTTTTTTTTTTAGTAGAAATGGGTCAGTCTCGGGTTGTCACTGCAGACTGCTCTTCTGTGCATATTATTCCGGACATCATGCTTCCACCCCGTCTCATGTGTGGTGCATCATTATGTATCATTTCTTTCTCAACATATTCTATGGTTACAACATTTTGTGACTAATTCTCTGACTTAGGTAACCAGCAAAAACATTGGAAATTCATACCATGTTTATATAAGTGATACTTTCATGTGTATGCATGAGTGCAATGGGCTTTTCACGCAATATTGCATTTATGATTAAAAAATATATAAAAATCCCTAATTTCGCGCTGGGTTGATGGTTACTCGGGTAGTTCAACCACCCCAGCCCGTGGCCAACTGTTTCCAACTGCTGAAACTACTTGGAGGGACTATAAAAAGACCTCATATGTATGGCCTAAGGGAGGGGGAGAGAGAATTATTATTATTATACTCTGTTGGTTCCCTATCCAAGTCTGATTCCCCGTGCCTCCTGCACTTTCCCAGTTCATTTCAGGAAACCCTTGTTTCCTTGAGATACACATCCCTTTATATGTTATCTCGTATGCACTCATTTTGAAGGAGTCTTAGCGAGGCAAGGGCTGGACGGATCCGGACGACGGTCTGCGAAGGCCTTGGAAGGATCAGGTGATCTCTCCACTTACTTTTGTACGTACTATTTTTATAATACAGAAGTATCATGTTGTTCCCGAAATAAACGTGTTAGTGTATGCTTTAATGTATAAAGAATATTTGTTATACAAGCATTCATGATGATTTATTTAATGTTTTATATGAATCTCACTAACGTATAGAGTAGAAATATACTGTACAACTTGTCCTTTGTGCTGGTTTCTTCTTGTATTTCAGGTGAAAGAGGAAGGACGGTTGCAGGGAGTTTGAACTCCACGTGGATCTACTTCAAACGTAGGACCAACGGGTAAACCTCTTGTTCTACTCAATTTCGTTTTTATGACTGTGCATGATCGTGTGAGTCTCTGTTAAGTAGTACGCCCCTGCTCTGTGGAGGTTGAATCCCAACCAACCTCTAGGGTGTTAAATCCCCGAAACAGAACTGTTGTTAAAAGGAAATTGTCGTTTAATTCTTCGTTTCCTGATAGGAGAAATTGTTGTTAAATTCCTCATTTTTCCTTCAAAAAGAGAAATTGTTGTTCTATTCTTCATTTCTCAAAAGTAAAAGGCATTTTTTTTATTGATTTTTTGCACTTAGTTTCTTTTCTGAATTCATAACATTAAAGGAACTGAAAAGAAAAACTTGCATTTGCATGTAGTGGATTGTGTGTTTTGCAAAAGGAACGATTAGGAAAGCTGCATTTAGTTTGTTCTTTTTTATTTGTTTGCTCTCAAATTGATTGCTATTTCCTTCCCTCTAGTAGCTAGGATTTCCATTGAAAAACTAAAAGTGAAAGATTTCTTATCATTTTAGTTTGCATTTTAGGAATTTCCAATACATCATCACGGTGAACCATGAAAGGAAAATTGATAAACAAGATCAACTTAAAATTTATCTCAATTTACCTAACAAAGCATTGGAACCATAACAATAACATTTAGAAGGTCTAGGCTAGAGACATGTTCTGGCATCGTAAAACATAGTAGTTGTCATTAATTATCTGCAATACATTCCGAGTGTGATACCTCACTCCACGTACGTAAGTATATCGTAGCTCATCCACGTACTTTCGGGTATATCAAGCGGTGTTACAATACGAAAAGTATAAAGCGGTGCTCTCACTGTGCGATTTCGCATCAGACAGCGCTAATACGGACTTGGGCCTCCAAGTATCTTCGGGTATATTTGGGAGGACAACTTTAGGTTTCTATCCATCCATAGTGAACCGAGTCGGCCGCCTTGTAAATTGTGATACACCGAACACAGCATTTGGGGAGATTGCCTGCCCGTACTTCTTGGTTCGTCAGGAGGTATTCTACAGTTCGCAGTTTCTTGGTAAACCTTTTTGCCTAGCATTACCATTTTATTTTATTTATTTGTATTTGGTTAAAATAAATTAGTCATCGAGGAGGAACAAAATCCTTTCCCCCGTCATTCGCGTAGACTAGCATTGAAACCACCTTTACCACCAGAAGTTACTCTTTTTCGGTGAAGGAAACATCACTCTACCGAAACCAGTACTATCTATACCTCTAGTGAAGCATCATCTTCCCATATACCAGAGTCGGCACAAGTTTTTTCTACAAATCCCGGTTTGTATACTGTTGTCGAGACAGATTCCTCACAGCTACCCGTGGTCATGATCCATCCAATCAGTGAGACCATACATCACGAACCCAACGTTGTTCAACTAGAAGTTGATATAGATCCCATTGTGCTTTAGGGGGCAGATGTTATTAGTCACACTGGACATCATCCCCACGACCAATGAAATAGGGTCTATCATCCCCTTATATTTCAATTTCTATATTCCCTAAGTGGAGAAAACCTTGATCCTGAAGTCAAACAATTGGCCGAAAGTTGTTTCTGTATTGGTCACTCCAGAATCTATTGTAGCCATTGAGTCTCCCATATCGTGCAGTCAACCACCTTAAATATACTTCGGGCTAGATGGAAAATTTCTTCCACCTGGTTTGATTTTGATTAAAGAAATATCACAAGACGAGACACCTTTAACTCCAACTCATTTTCGAAGGATATTTACCTGTACGAGCCTTTTCCTCAATCACCTTCCTTTGCTTTTGTTGATCCTGTTTCACTTTGAGTTCCCGTAGATTATATAGGGTATACATTGGGTCATTTGACCATGGCTGAGATAACATCCCAGATTGAACCATCTATTTCAGCTGCAACAACATCTACTATTGCTTCATCTTTGATGTTTTGTCCATTGACTTCACCCATGTCATCATCTGGAATCCTATCTGGTTCCTCCCTTATGAATACTGAATGACTTGATCCTTTATTCACATCTTCAGTGCAATATCAAGTTCATACCATCAGTTATTATCCTTGGTGGCCAATGATTTCACAGAAATTACCCTCTGAAATTCCAAAATTCAATGAAAACCCTGGAGAAGTCCTATCAACGCATGTTATAACTTATCATTTGTTGTGCTACTCAAACTCCTTAAATGATGACTCCGTTAGACTACATCTTTTCCAGCGCACACTCAACGATAATGGTGGTGAATACATCTCGGGCGAATTCAAAGACTTATGTAGCAAAGAAGGAATTCGAAGAGAACTCATAGCACCTCATAACCCATAGCAGAGTGGGGTCACGGAGAGGAAGAACAGAACGATCGTGGGTGCTGCACAAGTGATGCTGCATCACCAGGGCCTACCGATGCACTTGTGGGCGGAAGCATGCAACACTGCAGTTTATGTGAAAAATCGATGAATCATAGAGTACTTGTCATGAGTACACCTGAAGAAGATTTTACTGGTAAGAAGCCTGATAGTTCTCATTTGAAGATTTTTGGCTCATATGTTTACATTCATGTGACAAAGGACGCCAGGAAGAAGCTGGAGCCGACTGCAGAAGTTGGGATATTTTTGGGGTACACAGAAACACCCAATAATTATCGTGTGTATTTTCCAGACAGTCAGATGACTGTGGTGCGACGGGATATAAAATTCAATGAGGTGAAAGCCATGAAGTTGTCGCTTGAGAGGGAGCTACACTTGCATGTAGAGGAGGAACTTCTTGTTCCCAAAGATGAGCCTCTAGATGTGGATCAGCCACGGGAGTAGATTCATGGAGTGGAGGAGTCCACTCATGCAAAACCAAACATCAAAAAAGGCAGAAAGCATACCACAGAAGCTGAGAGACTGAAGCTTGATGCAGCACAGAATGTAGGAGTCCCTACGTCACAGCGCAGACGGAGACAGTCACCTGACCTATTTACTGGATACATGGCTCTGATGAGTAAGTGTATAGTGATAGAGCCATATTCTTTTGAAGAAGTAGTGGAGGAGCCCACATGGGTAGATGCCATGGTGGAGGAGTATGACTCCATTGTCAGAAACAGTGCTTCGGAGATTGTTCCAAGGCCGGTGGGTAAATTAGTTGTAGGATCAAGATGGATCTACAAGGCAAAGCAAGCTGTTGATGGGAGCGTCGAGAAGTATAAGGCAAGATTTGTTGCCCCGGGCTTCTCACAGATCAAGGGGATTGATTATGAAGAAACCTTTGCACATGTCGCACAGTATTCTTCCATAAGGACCATCCTTGCTCTCTCAACGCAGATGGGTTAGCACATTCATCAGATGGTTGTGGAGACTATGTTCCTTAATGGGATCATTGAGGAAGAGGTGTACATTGAGCAGCCTGAAGGATTTGAGATCTACAGCAGCGATTCGCATGTGTGCAGGCTCAAAAGAGAGTTGTATGGGCTGAAGCAAGCACCTCGTGCTTGGTACACACGGATCGACAGCTATTTCACTGGACTTGGCTTCACCAAGAGTGAGGTGGATGCAAACCTGTACCAAATTGTGGTGGAGGGTAAAATTTTAATCATTGTTCTTTATGTTGATGATTTAATACTAACGAGTGATGAGTAGTTGATACACTCATGCAAGGCAGATCTTGCGAAGGAGTTTGAGATGAAGGATTTGGGCCTCCTTCATTATTTCCTTGGATTGGAAATATGGCAGCGAGAAGGTGAACTATTTGTGTCTCAAGGCAAGTATGCCCAGGAGATACTGGAGAAGTTTCACATGCAAGGCTGCAAGCCTACTGACACTCCTCTTCCAGGAAATTGGAGGAAAGAGGATGCTACATCGGCAGAGGTAGTGGATGCCACTGTTTATCAACAGTTGGTGGGTTCGCTCATGTATTTAGTTAATACAAGACCAAACATATGCTATGCGGTGAACCAGCTTTCACAAGCGATGGTTAAGCCTACCAAGCTCTTTTGGAAGGCAAGCAAGCATGTTTTGAGATATCTCAGGGGCACATCTGAGTATGGCTTATGGTACAAACAGACAGATGAGATGAAGTTGCATGGCTTCACGGATGCAGATTGGGCAGGCAGCCCAACAGACAGAAAGAGCACATCAAGAGGGATTTTCAGTATCAGATCTACTGCAGTTTCTTGGTACAGCAGGAAACAAATATCTGTGGCACTCAATTCAGCGGAAGTAGAATACATGGCAACAAGTCAAGCTGCATGTGAGGCTATCTGGATGAGGAAGATCCTGGTCGGTTTGTTCGGTTCACATTTAGATCCTACAGTGATACATTGTGATAATCAGAGTTGCATTAAACTCTCGATTAATCCTATGTTTCATGATAGATCTAAACATATTGATATCTGGTATCATCATATCAGAGATTGTGTGCAGTGGAAGATCATGTTGCTTCAGTACATTCCTACGGAGGATCAAGATGCAAACATTTTGACGAAGGCGCTCACCAGGAGAAAATTCGAATACCATAGAGGCAAGATCAGGGTGAAGGATAATCCCTATCTTGTTGAGATGGAGTGTTGAGATTCAACAAGATGATGAGCTTAATGAAAAGAGTCGCCTTCACTAAGTGGGCCCGCAGGCTATTTTTGGCGCAAGTCTATTTTTAGACTATGTCTATTTTTAGACATCGTGATCATATTTCAGAAGTTGCAGGATGCTATTTGTGGATGGTTGGTCAAGTTGGAAAAATAGATGAAATTATATTTTTAGAATATTGGACGAAGTCTATTTATAGATCGTCGATCTAAAAATAGAAGTGTCGATTATTATTATCTCTTAATAATAATCTGACAATAAACAGCAACTTATTCTCTTGGAGCACTTAATTTCAGTGCACAGATTTGGAAAATCAGTGGGCTGAAGGAATTACTTAATTACTAGGGTTTACTGGTGGTTCATGCATGGAGGACTCAATTAGAATTGAAGTGGAAAATTTATGACAGAGTTGGAAGAGTAGTTCATGGAGTTGTTATTCAGTTTAACTCAATTAATGGAGTTAAACACAGTTGAGCTAGTCGTATC
This sequence comes from Pinus albicaulis, assembly GCA_034641835.2. Taxonomy (NCBI): domain Eukaryota; kingdom Viridiplantae; phylum Streptophyta; class Pinopsida; order Pinales; family Pinaceae; genus Pinus; species Pinus albicaulis. The sequence goes on from JAXQQM020070388.1 coordinate 50,744, forward strand.
TAGTCTAACTGAATGATACACTAGTGAGAGTGGAGTGAATTAATTATTTAATTAAGTCACAAATAATAACTCATTAATCAACTGAAAAATACAGCAGTTAACTACAGTGCATGGCAGTTCCAATGGAGACCCAGTGGATGTTAGAAAATTAAATATTACAGAGCAATAAACACATAAAATATGCAGAAAACACAAGCACACAAAACACATAAAAATAGAGAGACACAGATATACGTGGTTCACCCAGTTTGGGCTACGTCCACCCCGAACAACCAGTCCTTCCTTTCTATTTTCCAACAAAATGAAGAGACACAACCTACAGCAGATCCGTTGTAATATCCTCTATTCTCTCTCACAGTCTCCATATTTGTTTCTCGCTCCGAGAATACACATACATTACATAGCCGCAATACATTACCCTCATACAAGCAAGGGGTTGCCTTCTAGGGCAAAAAAAACCCTAAACTAAACATAACTTCTACCGTCAGATCATTCGCCTAATGAGCGGCCCAGATTGACTAGAAATTACTATACTTTTACAAGGCAATTTTACATCTGGTTTTAGTTTCAGGGGCACTGCCCCCGAAACCCCCCGCCAAGGGGGGGTTCCATAAAGTCGCAGCCACCCCCCCTGAACCCCCCAGGCAGCGTTTAATTACGGGCGGCGTTGCCGCCCCCATTAAAGTACAGGGGTCCAACGTTGTGATCCAAAATAAACAAGATAATCAAGCTCCACACCCAACAGTGGAGAGATAGGTGAAAGGACAAGATGGATTATCTATTGTGACTATAGTGATGCATTGATTGCACCACACATGCATTGGATTTGCCAATGAGGATTGCGTATTCAAGTCAAGGGTAATTCGAATTCATTCAGAGCTATTATTCATCAGGGATTGCGCAGTGGAGGCAGGCTAGCAGGTGGCAAGAAATCGGTGCATTGATTTGCAGATTTCTTCTTATTAGTGTGTGGCGATTGATTGTACTGAGAGCTTGGTGTGCTAAGCTTTGTATGAGATCATTACATGATCTCCATGATACATAATATATGATAGTTGGGGTTTTCAGCTTCAGGCTTTCCCGTTAAACAACTGTGTTATGTGTGATTGTTTTTATTTGCTTCATGTGTTTGCAATTGATTTTAAATTTCCACAAAAGATTAACAGTGGAAGGATTCTTTATTTAGCAAGAAGATAAATATTGTTAGATCCAGAGAATCTGGATATATACATGCATCTTGTATATAATTTCTACACATTCTCATGACAGTCATCCCTGAACATTGCTATATCAAGTCATACCTTTGTCTCTGAAATCAGTAACTCCCATTTCGCAATAAGGTGGCTTCCTGTCGACGAAAAATCATCATCCAGGAAGTTCACTTAGAAACATTATTTTCAAATACCATGAAGCTTGTTACAGCATCAACAAGATCGTCGCTTCCGAAATTTTGACCGAAAGATTTTGTTTGGCGTTCGACGTCAAATCATATATTTACACCTTACGAAATGTACTGCAGTACCTTGACAGCCATTGACATCAATGGTGGTTCTCTCGCATTTGTTAATGTCTTTCCATGTTCGACTACAAATCATATATTCACATGGCTAGACTTGTACCCGAATGATCGAGTGAACGAGATAAGGAGACCCTAGATCTAGTTTCAGCCATCCGGGCTGCAATTGCAGGATTGTTGTACACATCATCTATACGATGACCTTACATACAGATCGTCATCCGAACATGGGCCTATACCTGTAGGCATGTCTGTATTGGGAAACATTCCAATGTAGACGACTTTCTGAATTATGTACATGTTATTAGAAAGTTTATGTGCAAAGCATGGGAATGCCTTCCCTCAGCAATTATGATCAAGAGGATATATCATGATGTAATGTATTGTAAGATTGATGCAGGTCGCCACTCCACTTCATCTCCAGCCCATCACAGTGTAAAGCATCTCAATCAAAATATTGTTATTATTATTCTGACTTTTGCTTTAGGGGGGAATTGTTATAGGTAAATTTGGGAACCATTCCCAATGACCTGGTTAACTGGACATCATCTCCAGGACTAATGAATAGGTTCTATCATCCCCTATCATTTCAGTTTTATTATGTCCTAAGACAAAGAACAATACAAATCATCCATGACTTTCATCTGCAAAGGTTTCAAAGATTTGAAGTTTATAATATATCATATGAGAGCTCACCAACGCTGCCTCTAAAGGGACTAAGTAGGTTTCATATGCAAGTAACCCCACTCAAAGGTGCTCTACAAAGCACTTCCCGACATTCAAGGGTGCATTGGTCACATTTGGAGCGAAACTCTCATTGTTCCGAAATCTCCACTTGGCCAGTGCCTTCTAGAAGAGTTCACATGTGTCAAACTTTGAATCCATGTGTCCATTTGATACCTCTGAGACTGGGAACATGTCTTGCCTATTATTATAAATTCATTGATTGTAAAACTACCTTCAACTCCTTTATAAATTGAGCATAGATCTTAGTGTTTGAGAAGGAGGAATTTGAGTAGAGAAATGTTGGTGGAATTTCAATTGAGGAATTGATTTGAGTGACATGTTGTTGGAGAGATGTGCATTGTGATGAGGCTGGGATGCTACTGGAGATGGTGACACTAAATCAATCACTGGGTTGTAACCTCCCCTTCTATCCATTAATAAATATTGATGCTTACTTTTTCACATATGTATCTGTATAAGCTCATGTATTTCATATTATGAATTCTTATTTGATGCATATGGTTAATGTTTTATTGATTTAACTGAATAAATTGAATAGACATCTGTATTATTGCTATCTATTTTTGTTTAGTGTTCATTCTTGCAAGAAATATTTTCGGACATCTAGCTTGGATTTGAAGCTACAACAAGAGTGACAGAAGGAGAATAGGAAGCGCTTGGACTCCAAGTAAGTTATTTGATCTATTCTATGTGTTTATTTACAGTTAGGAAAAGTAGTTGCAAAGTATTTAACCTGTTGTTCTAGATGAGCACTACATCTAGGGAAGAATGTTTTATCTATAATCCATAATTCCGCATAACAATTTGCATGCATAAAATTCCATCAAGTAAGAGAGTGACAATAAACACATTTTATTATGAAAGTTTGATTTGTAAATTTAATTTCAATTCAATATGTAATTTTATGTTTCTTAATATGTAATAAGTTATCATGGTTCCAAGGTAGCTGCATAGTCAAGGTTCCATCAGCCAAGTAAGTCAAAGTTCCAAAATTCATAGTGTTCCAAATCCACTAAAAGATCAAATTCAAAGGATCGAGATCAAAAAATGAAAGGTAAACTGCAATGTTTAAGTTGAGTTTGAAAAATAAAATGTGGGTCCCATGCCTATTTTTTAAATTTCATCAAGTATAAAGGGTCATCAAAGACCAAGGATACACTCATTTTCATCCTCATGCGTTGAGCTCTCAGCTTCCCCAAGTCAAAAATCAAATTTTCAGCAAGAAAGTATAATATCCTTGAAGGTGTTGCACTCCTACTTGAGGCACTATGCTTTTGACTGAGAGGCGCTACACTCCTACTTCAGGCGTTGCGCTTTTGCCTGGGAGGCACTGCGCTTGTTCCAACTTTCACCTACATCCTCCAAATCTTCTTTGCAAGTCATCTGAGCATCAAACCAGGGTTTTCTCAATCAAATGCAAGTAATTTACACCTCTCAAAGCCCTCCTTTCACTTCATAATTTCAAATTTATAGTGTAAACCCTCCTCACTCATCATTTCAAGTTTTGAGCAAAAAACTCTAGCTTTCACTCTTGCAAGCCAACATTTTTTTCTCTAGACCCTATTTTCGCTTTCCACACTTCAGAAAACACTCCCCCTACCCCTACATCACCTTATCTCTCATTCCCAAGTCCCATTTCCTAAAACCCTTCCCCTAGGCTGCATTTTCCTAGGAAGCCATACTATATCCCTGTAATCAAAATTCCTACCCTATCTCCCTAAGTTTTTATATCCCCCACCACTTCCCTAAGCTCCCTAACTCTCTTCCCCACTTTCCTAAATTTTCCTACACTTATCCCAACTCCCTAACCCTACTTCCTACTCCCTTTGCCTTCCCCTTTCCCCTAGGGTTTCAAAACAAAAAATACACTATGGAGGAGGAAAGAGAGTAAAGGAGACACCACAAAGGAGGGAGGATTTTGAGGCTTGAGCCATCTAACACTAGAGAATTGTTGGCCTCACCCATGATAATCAATTTCTTCAAACATGTGGGTTGTTTTGACTTCTATGAGATGGTCCAAAGAGTACAGCATCACCCTGTTTTGACCGGAGTTTTCATCTCTAACCTCCAAGACAACCAAGTGACCATTGCAGGGGTGACCTTCACCATCTCTATAGATATTATTTCTGCAGCCACAGGGATACCCAATGCCGGTGAAAAATGGTTTAAGGCCACAGATGTATATGCCCAGCATTATGAACCATTTCTCAAGGCACGGTACAAAATGACAAAAAGAAAACCTTTCCTTTTAGTCACCTACTTGATAGATTTTCTCCCATGATGAAGATCATCATGAAATATTTCACTTGTGAGGGAAGATTCTCCATACTATACACCTATCACATCAGGTTTCTCATGCATCTCACTTGGGTGAAATTTCTCAACATCCCTCACTATTTGTACAGGAGTATTGATAAGATGTCCTACATAGTGCAGAACAGAGAGTATGAACATTAGATGAACATCCTCTTCCATCACTCTCTAATCAAAATAATTTTCCTTCACCACCTTCATCAGCTGAACATATCATGGGAGAATTTCCTAGAGGATGATGTCTTCACTGCAGGTCCAAGTCAACCTGCTAGATCTATTCCACCTACAGTTTCAGTTCCTCACAGGAAGACTAGGCAAACTAGCAGGGCTACAGTGAAAGAGGACAAAGAGGCCAAAGAATTCAAAGAAACCAAAAAGGTAAAAACCTACCAGAGGGGACCTAGGCAAATGTTTGCTCCACATATTTTGGAAGGGGCCTTGCCTTCTTCGTCAACTAAGCAGGGAAAACAAAAGCAAGAAGAGACAATTGTCCACGAAGAGGAAGACCTTCATGAGGAATAAATATATTTTGAGTTTATGGACTTGGATGACCATGATGATCATGAGGCCTCAAAGCTGGTCATCAAAGAGAAGGATTCCATAATCAAAGAACTGTAGGACAACATGGCAAGAACCCAATTTTTCATATCATTCCTTGAACAAGAGAACAAACAGCTGAAAGATGAGCATGTACTCATGGAGTTAGAGATGCTAAAGGAAAAAAGACAAGACATCAAGGGTAAAGCAATGATAGCACCTAATGACTCTCAAAATGATGAGTCAAGACAATAGCAAAAATAAGAGGTCTTAAGATAGCTTTAGAGCGAGAGAAACATGGGGCATAGCATCTTAGTTTTCAGGAAAGGATTGCAAAGGAAATTGAGGATGAAAGAGAGGTGTGGCTTGACAGACTTAACCTTCACCTTGAGAAGCTCCTCCATAAGGCAAGAAAATACAATGAGATTCTCAGATACGTGGCCAATAGATACATCACTAGAAACAAAATTTGCAACATTAAGCTCAAGCAGTTGAAGGACAAATATAAGCAAACCCTGATCAAGCAAAAGGAGGAGGATAAACTTTGGATTCTTGCTGATGCCTACCTAATTGATTAAGATACTTCATCATCACTTCATCTAGAAATTTTAAAGGTTTTTGGGTAATTTTTTGCAGTTTTAGGCATTTTGCCAAATTTTGACAGACTTTCAGCACAATCCACTTGTCAAAAAGGCAGCGCCTAGGGCGCTGTGTTTTTTCTAAGAGCCTCCAAATGACAAATGGTCACCACAATTGGATTTAGAAGGCCATGTAAATCAAATTTTGACTATTGGAACATCAAATTTGGACATTCTTAAAGGGAGCAATGGCCAAAAACATTCAAAAATCACCTTTCTGCCTCATTTTTCAGGTTGGCGCTACGCTTTTGACCAATCTTGAGATATTTCAGTTTTGAGGGCCTTAACTTCATCACTTTTATAAATTAAGGGAATTTTTGGAAACTAGACAGGAGCATATTTCCAATGAGCTATATTGGGCTCAATTTTGACTTCAGCGAGTCCTCCAAAAGTGACCTTCTAGTGGGCGCTGCACTTTTTCCAGTTGCCTGATATTTTCAGAATTTTCTAGATTTATTAGTTTGGTCATGTAATTGATGAATTTTACTAATGTAATTAATCCATGTAAATGTAATTAAGTCACTTTTAGTTACTAGAGGTAGATACATTGGATAAAAATGTATTTTTGGGACAAATGAATCAGTTTCACCAAAGTTAGGGATGGGTTTGTTGACCTCCCTAGTCTTTGGGTTTCCAATTGAGCATTTTGGGGATCATCTCCACAAGTCAGGGATTCGACCCCTGAGGGTGGGAGAATTTTTTTTGGTCTATATCATTCACCTCATTTCTCATTGCAATGGTTGGATGTTGTTGGATTGATCACTGAACACTTTTTGTAATCAAACTTTTGGCAAGTAATAACAGACTGAGTTACAGCTATTTTGATGGAATCTTGTGGTAAAGTGATTTGACATTGTTTCTTCTTATGTTTTGAAAATGTCTAAATGTATTTTGATTTCATATTCATTCCATTTCTAAATGTAATTGTTTCTTAAGTCTAAAAAACAAAATTCATTTAGCTTGTGCTTTGTTTTGGAGGAATAGTTACAGTTTGCTTCATCTTCTTCTAGTAGGAAAGAATTCATGTCTCTTAAGCTCTTTTCTCAAACCTTATCAATCTAGACCACTCCATAAATATGCCCCTTTTGTGTTGAACTGCTTACCTACCTTTCTCCATCATATCCCTGCAATTATGATCCTTGTTTTCCCTGACCTAATGTCTTCTCTGACCTATTCGCCATCTGTTAGCCATCAGTAAATTTTGTCACAGAAAATGATGGCTAAAACAGGTCTTGAGCCTTCAAGAGATTATTTTCATAGAAAATTACTCATTCTTGAAGCCTTATGGTGTTTTCTAAAAAAGCAATCTTCACTGTTGTTCCTTCACTGCTGCTCCTTTACTGTTGTTCCTTCACTACTGTTCCTTCACTGTTGTTCCTCAGCTGTCGTTCCTTCACTGTTGTTCCTTCATTGTTGTTCCTTTGCTGTTGTTCTTTCACTGTTGTTCCTTCACTGATGTTCCTTCATTTTTGTTCCTTCACTGTTGTTCCTTCATTGTTTTTCCTTCGCTGTTGTTCCTTCGTTGATGTTCCTTCGTTGTTGTTCCTTCGCTGTTGTTCCTTCACTGCTGTTCCTTCATTGCTGCTTCTTCATTGTTGTTCCTTCGCTGTTTTTCCTTCACTGTTGTTCCTTCCTCCACAATTTCCTTCCATTGCCTAAAAAGCAATCTTCACACGGTTGTTCCTTCACTCTTTTGTTCCTTTATTGTTAGTTATCTGTTGTTCCTCAGCTGTCGTTCCTTCACTGTTGTTCCTTCATTGTTGTTCCTTTGCTGTTGTTCTTTCACTGTTGTTCCTTCACTGATGTTCCTTCATTTTTGTTCCTTCACTGTTGTTCCTTCATTGTTTTTCCTTCGCTGTTGTTCCTTCGTTGATGTTCCTTCGTTGTTGTTCCTTCGCTGTTGTTCCTTCACTGCTGTTCCTTCACTGATGTTCCTTCATTGCTGTTGCTTCACTACTGTTCCTTCACTGTTGTTCCTTCGATGTTGTTCCTTCACTGTTGTCCCTTCACTGTTGTTCCTTCACTATTGTTCCTTCACTGTTGTTCCTTCACTACTGTTCCTTTATTTTTTCTACCCCTCGCGCCCCTTGTAAAAAGGTTTTTTCCTTTGTATTTATCCATAACTGGATTTTTACGTTTTAACAGTGAAAACCAAAGTTTTCCAGACCTAAAAGACTTCCCGCTACGCAACAAAAAAGGTGACATCACCCCAGCCTCACCACATGTTTCCACCACACATCTTTCTATTTTTCGCGCTCATCCATGACCGTTGATCTTTGGCCCGAAGATCTAACAGTCCCTAACACATTTCGCGTTCATTTCACCAATAAAACCAATCGCTCATTTTCGACGCGAAATAGGTGGTTTTCGCCTGGACACGTGTCAATCAAAGACCTTTATCGCGTTCATTCCCAGCTAAACCGCTTACAACTCATTTCGTGCACAAAAACCATTCGTGGTTTTCTGAAACTGCCTATCCACTATTTCGCTCCAATATTCAAATTAAACCCTGTTTTTGCAGGTTTTGTCTGCAGAACCTCCTCCGCATGCAATTTCTCCTCCTCACTGCTCCTTACGCCCTCATAAACCTTTGAAAAGCAGTAAACCACCAAAAACGCAGGGTTTCATTTATTGTTTTGTTTATTTTGTAGGTTTTATGGTGCCCCAAGCCCAAGGGGCCATCACACAGTCGAGGTCAAGATTCATGGCCTCAGGATAACTCTGAGAGTTTGAAACGAAAAGGGATGGGGTTGTATAAAGGTTCAAACCCTTGACGGGTTATGAAAACTTCCAGCACATAAAGAAACCCCTGCACACAAAAAAGAACACACAGTCAAGGATAAAGATTAAGAGATAAAGCAGTTATGAAGAAGCAGAAACAGAAAAAGGCAGATTAAGAAGAGAACACAGTTAAAGACAGGTGGAAGAAGTTTAAAAAGGTCTGGAATAAGATAAAGGAATAGAACAAATGATTTAACAAGTGATAAAGCAAAAGACAGCAAAGAAGATAAATTAAAAAAGCAGATCAAGGCTAAAAGGCCTTAAAACACAGTTTTATGATGAAATCAAGGGAACTTAGGCTAAAGTAGCCTTGGATAAATCAACACAGAGCAGTTATTCACTTGATAAATCAAAATAGACACTTTTCACTTACTTTATGTCTCAAAAGACAAATAAACAGTTATTACACTAAAAGAAGATATTATAACTGTCAGAATAGTTAATGTAAAGATGAAGATAAGGCTGCAAAGTCAATATTTTCAACTATTTCATCCTCAGGAAGTAAAGATAGATTTATTACACAGCGAAGTAGTTGAGAGACATTCCTACCTTATGCCTTGCATGGTTTCTAAGGATAGGAGTGCATTTACTATGTCATAAATGACATTTGAACCCTAAAAGATAGTTCAACCTCCTCATTTGCAGTATAAATACTGCACTGGAACTCATTGTAAAGGTGGGCATTTGATAACTCTTTGAAGTAATACATAGTTCTGCTGAAGTTGAAAGAAATTTGATGTTCTGGAACCTGTGGATGTTTTGACCTGTTTGTGGATGGAGAAAGCTCTTTCATTGGATCCCTAAGCTTGGTTGTTGGTGAAGTATTCTAATCTGTTAATGTTTTCCTATTTTCCATTTTGTTTTCATCACTTCTTGCTTGCAGTAGAGTAAAACATTTAGGCTAAGAAATGTCTCCTTAAAGCACCTTAGACCTGTTTACTCTTCACTGTATTTATGTTTTCATCTGCTAAAGGTTTTATTGAGTAGTTTGACTATTTTTCAATCCTCAAGTTTGTTTATTTCAAGAATAGTTCAAATAGTTTGCCTCAAGAATGATTTATGGTTTTCCCTGCTTACTTGCTGCCACTTGAAAACTGTTTTTGAAGTCTCCCTTTAAAGTACCATTGTTTACAGTCTACCAAAGAGGTTTGTTTTGATCATACCCTTTGTTCTTGCTTAAATAGTTGTTTTGAAGGTCTTTATAGCTGTAATCAAAGATGTCTAGGAGTTCCCTCTTCTATGAATGCAGTTATTTGTGAATCTTGAATGTTTTATTATCCTTTAAGTGAAATATTTGGATGAAATAGAGTGTTCCTCGACTCCTAGATTTCATTTGATAAGTTTGTCTTGAAATTGTTATTTGTTGAAGTGTGGTTTGTAGAATTCGTGGTTAGCCCTGTCTATTAAAATACCTCTTCATGTTCAAATGATGTTTTAAGTCCCTTTGTTGAGAAGTACATATAATTGAGGATTCTTAATTTCCCTTAGTTCTAATTTTCATTCTAAACCCTTAATGTTGATTTCATTTCACCTGAAAACTTTGTAGATCCAATACCCAGGTTAGATTTGCCCTTTGATATCCCTGATTCATCTACAAACTTGTTACAAACTTCTACTTGACTCCATTGCCCAATGACTTAGAGATTTCCCTTTTCTATCTATGATGCCTAGATCATCATGTCCCACCAAAAAATCAAACAAACTCATGCTTAATAACTAGCCTAAAATCAACCTTTTACAAGCAAACAAGTCATATCTTTGCAAACAATTGAGAGATCCCTCTCTAATACTAGGAGGGCTAGATCCTAGAGCTCTAAAGACTGGTTTATGTGTTGCCTTGTCATTTAGTATGCCAGTCTGCTAAATCACAGGATCCCAACATTCTAGCGATCACGGTGGGACTTCTGAGTATATAGTTTCCTGAATGCCTCTTAAGACTCTTTAGACCCTTAGTTTGACCTAGAAAATCCAGTGAATTTTCCACCTCATCGCCACCAACATTCTGGCGATCACAGTGGGACCTCTTAGTTAATAGTTGCCTAGCAAGCTCTTATAGACGCATTAGTCCTTCAACAACTATAGAAAATCAGAAAACCCCAAAAACATTTCAGATTGGTTTCATAATAAACATTGGTGGTGGACCATAGAATATTTTACCTCCAAAAAGAGCTAAAAATTTCCACTTGGCGACTCCACTGGCCTCCAGTAGGCCTATTACTTCACCAGTCCTTGTAGACTCCCTTGGGAATGCATTTAGCAAACCCAAATCATACTGTTGGTGGATAGCAAAGTTCAAATCTTCCACCTGGCAACTCCACAACCTCCAAAATACCTAATGACTCCACTGGAAGAAGACTCTGAACTAGTTGAAAAGATACAGTGACCTCTTTTCTTATTTACAAACATGATTCCAAGGATACAAAGGAGATATGCTCCAATGAACAGAGATCATATCCCTGGATTCCCACACAAAATTCCTCAAATAGATTAGCTGAAAAACCTGCCTATTTTTCAAGATGAAAAGTTTGATGACCCTTTGTTACATCTCATCAAGTTTCATATACATGTATGGAGGTTAAAGGTTGAATGGCATGAGGACTGTCTTATGAAAATGTTCATGGAAACATTAGAAGAAAGGCAAGGGATTGGTATGAATGGTTAGAATCTAAGAGTTTGTTTTCTTTAAAAGACATGCACCAAGTATTTTATGAAAAATATAAAGAAAACTCTTCATCTTTATCATGGACTATAAATTGTTGTGATCAATCTCAGAACATCATACAATACCTGTTAGATATTGATGAGGATTTGGTAAATATGCATGCTGAAGATCTCTTAGCCGCCATTCATGAATTTCACACCCAAGACAACTATCACAAGAACCTAGATGAATCATTTGACGAAGAGATTAATCAAGAAATAAAGGAAATCCCTCAAGATATCCCTGCAAGCACAAATAATGATTCATCGTCCCTTTTAGCTGAGTCTCGAGAAGACATCCAGCCTCAAATTCAGTCTTCACAAGAGATAGAGAACTATTGTACTTCTGCTCAAAGAAACACGAAAACATCTCCTCCTTTGACAGAAGAAGAAATTGATCAGATTATCAATAAACAGCTAGCCTCTTAAATGTTTTATAAAACAAACACTCTTGCCTATTCACTTGATGAACTTTGTTGTAAAAAATTAGAAAGTTCTCTTGTAGATCAGAACAAAGAAGGACCTGCTGATAATCTAGTATGTTTGATTGGTGACATTACTTACATTAATGATTTTCCTAAATTTTATCTGTCTGATGATGATGTTCTCCAAACAGAAGTTGATCTTGCAAGACCATCATTGTTAGATTTGTGGGAGGAAGATCGGTTATACCTACTCCAAGAAAGTAATGAGCCAAAGCAGGCTATTTATGATATTGATGAAGAAAGCTTTAAAAGTGCAGAAGAAGGTGAAGAATCTCTGAATCTTTGCTATGTTTCGTTACAACTCATCAGTTACAGTTTTCATGTGATTGGAAATCAGCAATCTTTCAGCTTAAAGGTTGAAGAGGAAAACAATGAAGAATTTCTTAAGCATGATGAATATAAAAAACCTTCTCCTGAAAGGGTTGAGGTAATCAAAGAGACCCCTCTCCAAGAATATAGTCACCTCTTCACAGAGTACAGTCCACTGAATCAGAGCATACCAGGACTACAAGAGGACAGCACTGCTATATATGATGAGTCCTCCAGTTCAAATGATAATGAAGATGAGGAAGAATTTCTTTCTCAAAAGAATCTTAAGCTTGATCCAGTGGAGGAAAAAGTAAGTTTGGTTGAAACCTATCTTCCAAATATTCACAACCAGGTATTATTTCAAGACCCCTTTGCTCATTTCCTAAAGATATTTGAAGAAGGGATAAAGGTTGTTAGAAGCAGTATATTACCAAAAGCAAGAAAAAATTTTAGCACTGCTGCTAAGAGACAAGTGAGATGGGAGTGGCCCTTTTGTTTATCCAGCATGCTCAAAGAGATGAGCAAAGACCAGTCATGGAACCATCTGATTGACTGGATGTATTGGAAAAGAGAATTGGTCAACTAAACATGTAAATATTTTAGAGTTAGATTAGGTTAGATAGGAAATCAAATAAGCTCAGCCTGTGAGCATTTAGTTAGTTTCTTGTTTTTGCTTTGAAAGAAAAAGAAAAATACAAAAACAATAGAAAATCAGAAAAGAGGGTAAATATCAAAAGAAAGAGGTACATCCCCATACCCAAAAAAGAGAATTTTCTGAAAGTGAGCAAATCTAAGTGCCACTGCTGATTAAAAAATGATATATTGTTCAGTCATCTAGCCTAAATCATGGTTGAACATACTTTAAAATTATGTTGATAAATTAGTAGAAGCACAGATTGATAAGATTTTGTCAGACTTCGTTTATCAGTAGAATAGATTAGGGTAGAAAGGAAATGGTTCTAACAAGCTCAAAATCTGAACCAATAAAAGAAAAAAAGATAGCTCTAAATAGATCAAAACCAGAGCTGGAACAAGAATAGAAGGATATCTATAATTTTCAGATCTTAAGCCTTCACAATTTTGTTTTATTTTTCTGCAAATAAAGTCTATGTGCAGCTTGTACATACATCCATAGACACCATAGCAAATCAGACAGTCTAATCCTAATTTGACTATGTTTAAATTTTCTGTCTTAGAAATAGAGAATAAAATTTGTCAAAAAGCTTAATCTTGACAAATAGTAGCTTAGGTAGAAAATAAAGAGTTCAACAGTTTAATCTGGTCTCTTGGAAGAAATAAGGATAGGATTAGATAGTTTTTTTCTATTTTCAAAAATAAAATTTCAAAGAGTTTGCTAGTTCAAATGCACTCAAAAAGGAAGAAAAAATGCTAGGACAAGTAGGATTTGGTAGGAAGAGATGTTGTTTGAAGAAATTACATGTTGCAGATTGATAAAAGTTGTCCTTTTCAGAGAAAGATCAGCAAGAAAAGAAGAAATCTGCCCAATGGAATCAGCACAGGTCTGCATCCCAGAGATAAAAGTCTGAAGTTCTTGACACCTCCAAGGAGCTTCCATCCCCAAGTGGAGCCGCTTTTAGCCATCAGTAAAAAATTTCACAGCAAATGATGGCTAAAACAGGTATTGAGCCTTCAAGAGATTATTTTCATAGAAAATTACTCATTCTTGAAGCCTTATGGTGTTTTCTAAAAAAGAAATCTTCACTGTTGTTCCTTCACTGTTGTTCCTTTACTATTGTTCATTCATTGTTGTTCCTTCACTATTGTTCCTTAGCTGTTGTTCCTTCGCTGTTGTTCCTTCGCTGTTGTTCCTTCACTCCTGTTCCTTCGCTGCTATTCCTTCGTTGTTGTTCCTTCGCTGTTGTTCCTTCGCATTTGTTCCTCCATTGTTGTTCCTTCACTGATGTTCCTTCACTGTTGTTCCATCGCTGCTATTCCTTCGCTGTTGTTCCTTCACTGTTGTTCCTTTACTGTTGTTCCTTCGTTGTTGTTCCTTCACTACTGTTCCTTCGTTGCTGTTCCTTCGTTGTTGTTCCTTCACTGTTGTTCCTTCACTGTTGTTCCTTTATTTTTTCTGCCCCCCGCACCCCTTGTAAAAAAGGTTTTTTCCTTTGTATTTATCGATAACTGGATTTTTACGTTTTAACACTGAAAACCAAAGTTTGCCCGACCTAAAAGCCTTCCCGCTATGCGACAAAAAAGGTGACATCACCCCAGCCCCACCACGTGTTTCCACCGCACATCTTTATATTTTTCGCGCTCATCCATGACCGATGATCTTCGGCCTGGAGATCTAACGGTCCCAAACACATTTCACGTTCATTTCACCAATAAAACCAATCGCTCGTTTTCGACGTGAAATAGGCAGTTTTCGCCTGGACACGTGTCAATCAAAGACCTGTATCGCGTTCATTCCCAGCTAAACCGCTTACCACTCATTTCGTGCGCAAAAACCATTCGTGGTTTTCCAAAACTGCCTATCCACTATTTCGTTCCAATATTCAAATTAAGCCCTGTTTTCGCAGGTTTTGTCTACAGAACCTCCTCCGCATGCAATTTCTCCTCCTCACTGCTCCTTACGCCCTCATAAACCTTTGAAAAGCAGTAAACCACAAAAACTGCAGGGTTTCATTAATTATTTTATTTATTTTGTAGGTTTGATGGCGCCCCAAGCCCAAGGGGCCATCCCATAGTCGAGGTCAAGATTCATGGCCTCAGGATAACTCTGAGAGTTTGAAACAAAAAAGGATGGGGTTTTATAAAGGTTCAAACCCTCGACGGGTTATGAAAAATTCTAGGGCATAAAGAAACCTCTGCACACAAACAAGAACACACAATTAAGGATAAAGATTAAGAGATAAAGTAGTTATGAAGAAGTAGAAACAGAAAAAGTCAGATTAAGAAGAGAACACAGTTAAAGACAGGTGGAAGAAGTTTAAAAAGGTCCAGAAGAAGATAAAGGAATAGAAAAAATGATTTAAGAAGTGATAAAGCAAAAGACAGCAAAGAAGATTAATTAAAAAAAGCAAATCAAGGCTAAAAGGCCTTAAAACACAGTTTTATGATGAAATCAAGGGAACTTAGGCTAAAGTAGCCTCGGATAAATCAACACAGAGCAGTTATTCACTTGATAAATCAAAATTGACGCCTTTCACTTACTTTATGTCTCAAAAGACAAATAAACAGTTATTGCACTAAAGAAGATATTACAAATTGTCAGAACAGTTAATGTAAAGATGAAGATAAGGTTGAAAAGTCAATATTTTCAACTATTTCATCCTCAGGAAGTAAAGACAGATTTATTACATAGAGAAGTAGTTGAGAGACATTCCTACCTTATGCCTTGCATGGTTTTTAAGGATAGGAGTGCATTTACTATGTCGTTAATAACATTTTGAACCCTAGATGGTTCCACCTCCTCATTTTCAGTATAAATATTGCACTGGAACTCATTGTAAGGTGGGCATTTGATAACTCTTTGAAGTAATACATAGCTCTGCTGAAGTTGAAATAAATTTGATGTTCTGGAACCTGTGGGTGTTTTGAACTGTTTGTGGATGGAGAAATATCTGTCATTGAATCCCTGAGCTTGGTTGTTGGTGAAGTATTCTAATCTGTTAATGTTTTCTGGTTTTCCATTCTGTTTTCATCACTTCTTGCTTGCAGTAGAGTAAAAAGTTTAGGCTAAGAAATGTCTCCTAGAAGCACCTTAGACCTATTTACTCTTCATTGTCTTTATGTTTTCATCTCCTGAAGGTTTTATTGATTAATTTGACTGTTTTTCAATCCTTAAGCTTGTTTATTTCAAGAATAGTTCAAATAGTTGGTCTCAAGAATGATTTATGGTTTTCCCTGCTTACTTGCTGCCACTTGAAAATTGTTTTTGAAGTCTCCCTTTAAAGTACCATTGTTTATAGTCTGCCAAAGAGGTCCGTTTTGATCATACCCTTTGTTCTTGCTTAAATAATTGTGTTGAAGGTCTTTATAGCTATAATCAAAGATGTCTAGGATTTCCCTCTTCTATGAATGTAGTTATTTGTGAATCTTGAATGTTTTCTTATCCTTTAAGTGAAATATTTGGATGAAATAGAGTGTTCCTCGACTCCTAGATTTCATTTGATAAGTTTGTCTTGAAATTGTTATTTGTTGAAGTGTAATTTGTAGAATTCATGGTTAGCCCTATCTATAAAATACTTCTTCATGTTCAAATGATGTTTTAAGTCCCTTTGTTGAGAAGTACATATAATTAAGGATTCTTAATTTCCCTTAGTTCTACTTTTCATTCTAAACCCTTAATGTTCATTTCATTTCACCTGAAAACTTTGTAGATCCAATAGCCAAGTTAGATTTTCCCTTTGATACCCCTGATTCATCTACAAACTTGTTACAAACTTCTACTTGACTCCATTTCCCAATGACTTAGAGATTTCCCTTTTCTATCAATGTTGCCTAGATCATCATGTCCCACCAAACAATCAAACAAACTCATACTTAATAACTAGCCTAAAATCAACCTTTTACAAGCAAACAAGTCATATCTTTGCAAAACAATTGAGAGATCCCTCTCTGAGACTAGGAGGGCTATATCCTAGAGCTCTAAAGACTGGTTTATACATTGCCTTGTCATTTAGTATGCCAATCTACTAAATCACAGGATCCCAACACCATCCAACACCTCAAAAGTCAATCAATCAAACCCACATTGCTACTATACTGGCTTTATTATCTCATTGATCCGGTCATATTGGCTGTATTGGCTAAGAACCATTGGCTCAGATCCCTATCTTCTAGTAGGGCTAGCTACTTAGCGAAATATTGGTTTGTGGTTAACTTTGTTGGTCTGTGAAACCTCGGAGATCTAGTGGGTAAATAACACATCGATTACCATCCATGTGCTCTGGTTTCTACTTGACTCATCATATGAAGGTAACTTTGCTCAATATCCTTATACTCCATATGCTAGGGGGCAACCTATGTTTACCCTGTATGGAAGTACTCCTTCATTTTTAGGTCAATCTTATGCTGGAATTCATGTTTGTCAATGGTAGCCTACCTTGCATGTTCAACCACAAACGTTGTGTACCAATATCAAGTAGTTCAACCTATTCCATCCGTACCTACTACGCATGTTATTAATTCGCTGGCCTTAGCTCAACCTTCTCAGGTGGGTCCTTCAACCCTTAGCCCTCAAGTTTCAGGTCTACAGACTCTGTCTTCCCAAGCTAGTTTACAACAACCGTCTATATCAAGAATTTCACAACCACGGGCTAGTTTACCCTTGTATGGAACGACACAGGGTTCTACTGGTCCCGTCTATTCACAACCTGGTCTAACCTATCCTAGTGGGCAACAACTATATTATCAAATCCCATGGCAGCCACAGTAGCAATTCCAAAAGTATCAAACCTATCCTCAACTTGGTCAACAAGCCTATGATGGGTTTGGTCAACAGCAAGCTTATCCAGGATCTATTTAACAGGCCTATCAAGGGTTTGGTTAAAAAACTTACCCCTATTAGGGTTACCAACAACATATTCCTTATACTGGTGAACAATGGCCTATTACCCAGGGAATTGCATCTTACCCTGGTTACGCTCAACTCGATCGAAACCGATAGTTGTCATTTGTTGCAACACTAGAGTTACCTAATTTAAACCGGCTCACAAATGATCCCATTCATTATTTACCTTGGTGATCGGTGATTCCTCATAAATTACCCTCTGATATTCCAAAATTCAATGGAAACTCTTGAGAAGATTCGTCTATGCCCGTTATGACTTATCATTTATGGTGTTCCTCAAACTCCTTGAATGATGATTCTGTTAGACTCTGTCTTTTCCAATGAACGCTTACTGGTCCAGCTGCAAAGTCTATATTGAATTACCACGAGATCCTTTCGATAACTTCACATCTTTGGCCACTACTTTTCTAACCCACTTCCAGTTACCCATCAGATATGAAACTGGAACAAATTTTTTTACCAACTTTAAACAGACGATTGTTACTCACATATCAAATCACATTCATGAGTGGCGTCATCGTCGTCGAATGGTTGAAACCTTTGTTCTTGATCAAATTTTAGTTGAGTGATTTATAAAGTCCTTCTTTCCATCTATCACTGAGGACGTGACAAAAGGCAGTGTTGTCACTGAAGAGAAATTAATTGCTCGTGCCCAATATCTGGATTTGATTTATACCCAGTCTGGCACACTCTATGAAAAGATTCTGAGTGCTTCGCGAACGAATTTTATTGTTCCTCCTCCTCCATCTCGTAAGGACATTCATGTCAGCGACGGTGTGATTGGTTCTGCTAACACTCAGCTAGCAAGTCGATCATATGGTTCCACACTTATTGTGTCCAATCAAACCCCTGTTGCATCTGATCCTGCGTCTTCTTCTGAAATCCATGTCATGTCATCTAAAAAGCGCCAAAGTGACAAGCAAACTGGAAGTAAGAAGAAAGGGAAAGATAATAAAAAACAAAATTCACCCCAGTAGGAGAAATCATCTGATACACCTAGTACTTCTTGGAAACCCCGTTACCCTTGTTTGATATGTAATGAGGATCATTTTAAGAAAGACTGTCCACACCGCTCAGAAGTCTCGAAACTTCTTAAGACTTATCCCGCATCTGTAGTGTTGACAAACCCTTTTCCAAATCCAGAAACACATATGGTTACTATGGATCCCACTTCTAGTTCACAAGTGCTTATGTTATCCACCACTAAGCACAAAACTTATGTTTTGGCGTCTACTCGAAGTAAATATTACAGTAATCCTCTTTCGTCGTCAAATGGTCAGGCTACAGATCAACCTACTACTTCGACTTTGACTTTGTCTGATTCAATTCTGATGCCTATTATTCCTGAGTTAACAATAAAGGCACCAAAAGGAGTCGTTCATAAATTGAATTTCAACCCTAAAGCTCATGTAGCTCAAAATTATAACATAGTCAAAGATTTGGCTCAGTCACCTTCTGCTATGTCGATGCTTGAGGTTCTTCAAAATTGTCCCTCCCAAGAGCAAGCTTTGTTGTCAACAATTGGTGGAATCAATCCAACAGAATCTAATCTTGTAGTCTTTAACCATGCGGGCTATGTGCCACAATTTCCAGCACAATTAGCATTTTTTATCCAAGTAAATGTCCTAAATCACCTCATTCATTGGACTATTATTGATGAAGGTGCATCTACTTGTATCATGTATATGAGTTGTTGGAAATCACTTGGCTCGCCACCTTTATCACAATCACCTACGACGTTGAAAGCTTTTGATGGTCGTACATATAAGACTTACGGAATTCTCAGTAACCTGCAAGTCGAACTAGGGGAAAAACTGTTACTATTGAAGTTGAGGTCGTTGACGGACACCTTGATTATAATATCTTACTAGGAAGACCGTGGGTTTACGCTATGGCTGCGGTTGTATCTACTTACTTTCGCACAGTCGCCTACCCCCATAAGGGTGGCATCACAGTCATCAATCAACTCACCTTCTTCACCTTTGGTTCCTAGGGAACTAGAATTGTTCCATTCGTTCACGGACCCCCGCCATATCTTCATAATATTGGTGTAGGACTCTCTAAGGATTCTTCCCTAATGGGAACCTTTTCGTTACCGTCGCCTACGACATTGGCAGAAATCGAAAAAATAGAAACCTGCAATATGATATCTTCCACTTCATCTAATTTATGGAAGATTCCCAATAATTTTGAAATAGATAGGTTGGGTGTAACTACCAATCGAGCTCACATAGTAATCAATATTTTCGGCTTGTGTGGCCAATCTTGATCCTTTGTCACTAACTGTTTGGGTCGATCGTTCTTTGGATTATGGTACTTCTTTTGACCCTTTCTCACATATATTCTCAACTGATGAGAGCATTATGGAATCCATGAGGTTGGAAGAAGAACCATCGGCAGATTCTCATCACCGATCTAATCTTCCAAATTACATTGAAGATAGTCCAACTGAACTATATCACACTACAGTGGTTGATTTCTTAACGAATTCCATTCCTATCCAAAACCTCGATTCTGAACAAAATCCATCAAATATCGAAGAAATGATTTCTATCGATATTTCAACCAAACCTGGCGTAGTAGAAAACATTTGTGTTGGCGCGTATTGTTCTGCATTTGAATTTGACACTTACCACTCTCTTTTCTATGAATTCTGTGATGTATTCGCCTCATCCTATGAGGAAATGCCAAGCATCGATTCCAGTATCGTTGAGCATAAGATTAAAATGTACCTTGATGTCAAACCGGTACGATATCGCCTCCATCCTGGTCATCCTAAGAAGGTTGTTGACATTAAAGCATAGGTTGAAAAAAAATTGTGTGCTGGTTTTATTTACCTTGTTCCGCTTACCGATTAGGTTTCCAACATTGTTCGTGTCATGAAGAAACAAGGTACAATTAGAGAGTGTGTTGATTATCGAGATGTTAATCATGCTTATCCAAAGGACAATTATCCTACTCCCTTTATCATCCAAATCATTGACGAATGTTTCGGATGTGAAATATTTTCCTTCATGGATGGTTTTTCCGGTTACAATCAGATAATTATTTGCCCAGAAGACCAATATAAAACAACTTGTATCTATCCCTGGGGCACATTCGCTTATCGAAAACTCCCATTTGGTTTAAATAATGCTAGGGAAACCTTTCAGATGGCAATGAATTATGCTTTCCATGACATCAAACACATTGTTCAACCTTATATGGATGACTTACCTGCACATTCACTGAAACTGGCTGACCACCTAGTACATTTGAGAGCCATATTTTTACGATGTCGTCATTACAAAATACACCTCAATCCACACAAATGTGTGTTTTGTGTTGGTTCTGGTCATCTTCTTGGTTTCGTTGTGTCGAAAGATGTAATTCGACTTGATCCCTTGAAGGTCCAGGCCATTCTAGATTTTCCTACGCCTTCCAACCTACTTCAGTTACAGAGACTCCAAGGGAAGGCTAACTTTGTAAGGAGATTCATTCCCAACTACGCCGAAATGGCTAAAGGATTTACTCAACTCTTGAAAAGGGGACTCCCTTCCAATGGGATGAGGTTGCACAAGCTTCCATTGGTGCTCTTAAAGATACCCTGATTCGAGCATCATTAATGTATCCCCCAAGTTATCAGAGTAATTATTTCTTGTATCTCGCTACTGCAGATAAACCATCGCCATGGTTTTAGTCCAGGAAAAACATGGGATTGAACATCTGATCTATTATTTGAGTCGCAATCTCAATGATATGGAAGTTAAATACACTTACGTTGAGAAGCTCACTTTGGTAGCCGTTCAAGCTGTACAAATATTTCACCACTATATCCTACTCTGGAAGACCATTGTCATTCGGATTGAAACCCTATGACATACATTCTGTCACGTCAATTTCTAGGGGGGAAATACTCAAAATGGATAGTCATTTAGTAGGAATTTGATTTGGAATTCATCAAATCCAAATCAAATAAGTCTTTGGTTTTCGCTTAGCTTATCTGCGACCTTCCCTCGAGTATCACTGAGTCTACATCGGAACCATCCATTCCGGATGAGTCTTTGTTTCTGATTGCCTCATCTGACTCGTGGTATGGAGATTTTCTTATCTATCTCCAGACCCAAACTTTCTGACCTAATACCTCTCACTCGCAACAACGACGTATACGATACCAAGCCAAATATTATTTGATCGTCGGCGATACACTTTATCGTCGTGGTGTCGATACGATTTTACATATGTTCCTTACTCATGAGGAGGCCTAGAAAGTTTTAAATGATTTCCACGCTGGTACCTGTGGTGGACATTTGTCTGTTTTACTACCACACAGAAGATTATTCACGTTGGTTACTTGTGGCCTACCATATTTCGTGACTGCATTCTCGTGGTTAGAAGTTGTCATGCTTGCCAGATATTTGATCGTAAAACCCGTGTGTTGCCAACACCATTGCATCCTGTCATCGTTGTGGGACCATTTTCCAAATAGGGCATTGACTTCATGACATGTAACCCTTGCTCGACCGGGGGGCATGGCTATATTATTGTCATATTTGACTATTTTACCAAGTGGGCCGAGGTGATGCCTACATTTAACAACACAAGCGAGACAACTGCATTGTTTTTCTTTAACCATGTGGTTACTCGGTTTGGTGTGCCGCAAGGCATAGTTATAGATCATGTAAAGCACTTTCCCAATTACATGATGATTGAGTTTTTTTCCAAGTTAGGACTATCACATGATAGTTCTACCCCTTATTATCTACAAGATAATGGACAAGTTGAAGCCATCAACAAAATTCTTAAGTGTATGCTTCAATGAATGATTGGGGTTCATAAACAAAACTGGAATTTAATCTTGTACTCGGCTTTGTGGGCTTACCGAACCTTGGTGAGAAACACAACCGAATTTACTCCCTTTTAGCTGGTTTATGGTCTGGAAGTTATCTTACCGATTCAATGTGAAATTCCATCATTGAAACTCACAATTGACCTACTACATGACACTTCTGACAAATAGGCACTTCTTTTAGATCTCATCCATCTAGATGAAACGCATCGTGAAGCCGCATTGGCCAATGAAGCACATAAGAGACTAATCAAGGCTCAATATGACCATAATGTCAAGCCTTGCACCTTCTCGGAAGGAGACTTGGTCTTGCTTTATGATTAGGAAGCTGATAAGATAGGAACAGGAAAATTCGAACCATTATGGCATGACCCCTATATTTTCAAACGTGTTATGGCAAAGGGCGCCTATGATTTGGTAGATTATGATGGGATTCCATTGTCACAACCTTGGAATGGGTTGTATATTTAATGTTACTATGCTTAATTCTGTGTAGTAAACACTTTATGATATTGTATATATGCTTTGATTGCGTGTGTGTCATAGTGTGTCTTTTAATACTTTTCATGTGGTTAGTAATCCGATTTTCATTTTGTTGCAGATGTCAGAATATTGGAAACCATTTGTTGGTTATGCTGATGGTGCTAGTCGTAGTACGTAGAATCTATCTTCTGTGGCATGGGCCATCTTCACTCCAAGTGGTGAGTTAGTGAGTTTCTAGGGGATTTGTATCGGTCGATCCACAAACAATATCAATGAGTATAGCACATTGATCGAACTCCTCTCTGATGCCATTTCACTTGGCATTCGCCGCATCATCATTAGGTTGGACTCACAACTTGTTGTACTACAACTTACTAATGTTTATATTGTCTAAAATCCAACTATTCATTGCATGTTCCTTAGAGTTCGTCTTTTGGAAAGAAATTTTGTTTACATCCAATATCAACACATTTCTAGAAAATTTAACACTTTGATTGATTCTTTAGCAAATTACATGTTAAATAGATATTCGCAACATATGTAAAGACATATTTTCAATTCACATCACACAATTGAATAGGATTGCACATAACCATAGGAAAACATTGAAAGTAAAATAGATAGATAATTGAGTTTTTTACAAAAATTTGTGCCCAAGACATGTTAGTCACATGACCTCAAAATGTATGCAGACATATCATATCCTAAGTAGATCTAGTGGTGCTCATGATAGCAATTCATTGCTTTGGCTATCATGCGCAATAGCCTCATCCATCAGTTAGGCACACCAATAGTATGGCATTGCAGCCTCATCGGTAACTCCTCGATTCGGATATTCGATATCTCGAGAGTCAACCCCTCTACATGCTGTTGTAACTCAGCCAGAGTCTCAGTCAAATCCAAATCCTGAAGGACTGCTCTACCGATGGCCCTCTCTGCGAGTTCATCTGCCTGTTGTGGACGACCCACTGGTCAAACACTACACACATTTTCATACATAAAACATCTTTAGTTTAGTCTTGGAAACATAAAAAACACAAAATATGTAAAAAACCCAAAAAAAAAACATGGTCAAAACATTTTACCTATAGCAACCCATTGAGCGCATGTTGGTAACACCAAATCTAGGTCTCTGCTAAAATCCACCCATGTGTATGGATGCTCCTCTATGACGATATGATGTCGTCGAAGCCAAGTAAAGAATGTAGTATAGAATGATATCGATGATTGGCCATCATGTCTAGCCATCAACTCTACCCACCGCTGCATCTGCGGATCCCTAATACCAGCTACACCCAGTGTCACATGTCGTGGTTGCATCAATGGAATTCGGTCCAGAATGAAAGTGATCAAGATTGATCCGTAGATAAAATTCTTCGTCTTGGAATTTTTCACTTTGGTCAGTTGTTCTTTCATCTGAGAGAGTACTACTTCAGCCCAGTTGAACACGGTCGGCTTAAGGCACTCAAGTGCGTACTGCATGTATGATATATTCACAACATGAAGTGTCACGCTGCCAGCTAACTTTGAAATGGTGAATAGGAGCATTCGCAAAGGCATATCACGCACATCCCTGATGTTTATCTTTCCATACTTGCTAGGCTCTATACATGTCGACAAAAATGTTGAATGTAATCCTTCACTGTCTCACCTCCACGGATGGAATCCGCAAGGGAAATGGGGACATCGCATCTCAAAAAACCTGTCAGAAAGTAAATATCATCGACCAATATTGGGAGCACTTTGTCCCCAATGTGAAATGCTTGTTGTGTTGGATCCCATGAGTGAATCAAGAACTGCAATAGTTTCAAATGTTTCCTCGTCCCTGATAGT
The DNA here is from genome assembly GCA_034641835.2 of Pinus albicaulis. Taxonomy (NCBI): domain Eukaryota; kingdom Viridiplantae; phylum Streptophyta; class Pinopsida; order Pinales; family Pinaceae; genus Pinus; species Pinus albicaulis. Next base: position 75,453 of record JAXQQM020070388.1, read on the forward strand.
TTAAATTACTTGAGTAGCCTGCATTCTCTGAGGGCTCTCACAGTGCCAAGATCTTTTAGGGAAACCATATCTTGTTCCTCATGTTCTCTTTCTCACCATGTAATTGACATTCTGATCCGATTAGAGCCTGCAATCGAACCATAATCTTAGTTAGGATCCATTTCATGTAAAAAAATGAAGATATTTTGGGCATAAACACACAAAAAAAAAATTCACAATTGCGCCCAACGCACCCCTGTTCCTTAGACAGAGTGTTGCAGAGCACCTGAGCTTCAGTTCAGTTCCTTTGCAATGCACTTTTTGACATTCAAGTGGGCGTTGGTCCTAGGGAATTGTAGATTTACCCTAGGAGCCCCAAAACCCTAAAAAAAATTTCCTAAAATTGTAAAAGAATACTACCAATAGAAAGAGAAAGCTTAGATCTCTTACCTAGTCCTGCCGGCACGAGAAATGGTCCACAGAATCTATCGCAATCAACTGCTGAAGTTTGAGGGAAAAACTAGCTTAGAGCACTCAAAAACTGAATGGTAAATTTGAAATGGAAAAATGACATGGTAAATTCATATTTAAATAGTCTTTTCGATTATTTTATGCATATTTAATAAATCGACTATAGTTTTTACCTATTTTTTACTATTAAACAGGTATGTCTAATCCGTTTGGTGGTTCTTTGAGCAGGTTTACAACTGATACAGTGAATTTTGACGTGCATAATCTTAAAATGAACTTTGACTACAAAGCATACTTTTATCTCTTTTTCGAGCTCTGATAAACATTGAAAAATAAATCCCCTGGAGTCCTATTTCATCTCTTTTCAGACTCCCAAAACATGAAAATATTGTCGAGCACTTGTCTTTTCGAGCTCGTAAAAGGAAATGAAACGACATCTACTCAATATAAGTTTAACCCTTTTTTCCGTACTGGGATAGATTATTTACGAAAAAGGAACGCCCTAGTCAAACATGGCTAGGAGGTTCTCACAGGTATTATTTTACGCTTTTTCGAACCCAAGGGAAAAATATACTTAAAATAACTTGTGGAGTTTTCTTTTCGTCCCTTTTTTTCAAACTCTCTAAACATGAAAAAGGATCGAGTTTTCACTATCATTAGACTCGTTAAAACATCAAATAACGACCGACTTGTCCATCATGACAAGATCGAGTTTCACTTTCACAAGACTCCTTAAAACATCACATAGAGATGGTTTCACTCGAAGGGTGGAATTATACATCAAGCATATGTTATCCTCCTTAAGCTTGTTAAAAAATAAAGAGGTACTCGTCAGCAATGACTCGGGAAAATTGGAAAGGGATAAATCACTTTATGGTAGCAAGTCGCTCTTGAACATGACACTCATTCACTTCATCTCCGTGGCTGTCGTGTTGGGTTATCTACTAGATGGTCTATCATACTATCCATCACTTTGGTTTTGGGTCAATGCTTCCAACTCATTCAGTGTCGCCGATATGCTCAAGAGAAGTCACTCAGTAATTCCTCATCCTTTTCAATACTCATAAACCTTCATTCCATGACCGCCATCCTTGAACATTGCTTCTTGAGTTACATTCTGTCTCTAAAATTATTACTCCTGTTTCGTGTTGTAGATGAGGGATACATCAAGGCCCTCCAACGACGAGTCACATCCTGTCGACATTAGCTCATCATCCAGGAATTTGACTTAGAAACACCCTTCCAGTACCTTGGAGATTGCATACATCAATGGGAAGTTTCTCGCTTCCAGCGACAGGTTGACATCACTGGCCTTCGACTGAAAGACTTTGTATGGTGTTCGACATCAAATCATCTATTCACGCCATGCAGATTGTACTGCAGTACCTTGAGAGACATTATCGTCATCGGTGGTTTCTCTCGTGCATGTTAACGGCTTACATCATTGGCTGGTAATCAGACGGTGTCTACCCATGTTCGACTTCAGATCACATATTCGCATGGTTAGACTCGTACTTGAGCGATCGAGTGAACGAGATAAAAGACCCTGAATCTAATTTCATCCATCCAGGCTAGGATTTCAGGAGTAGTACCACATCATCTGTACGATGGATTTACACAAATGGTCTTCCTATCATGGGTCTATATCTGTAGGCGATTTTCCAATGTTATGATAGTTTATGTGCTGAGTATGGGTATGCCTCCCTCAGCAATTCGTGCCAAAAATGAAAAAGATATCATGATGTAATGTATTGTAATTGATGCAGGTCACCGTCCACTTCAAATCCTACTCATCACATCATAAAGCATATCACTCAACATTATCATTTTTGACTTCATGCTTTAGGGGGAAGCTGTTACAGGTCAATTTGGGCATCACTCCCAAAACTCAGATCAGTACAAATTAGGGTCTATCATACTCTAAATCAGCTACTACTTGCCTTAAACAAGACATCCCATTGTTGGTTTTTATCCATGACATTTTCACTACATGAAGTCCATTTTAAATGCTCCATTGAGCCACCAACGCACCCCTAGACTACAGTACGTGCTTTACAAAGCACTTACTCCCATGCAATGCAGCATTGCGGAGCATCTAGGGCCACTTAATAGTGCATTGGTTGACTGGGAGTGAATTTTTCAAAGGATTCCAGGAATCTTCCCACTTTCTAGTGGCTTCTAAAAGTGTTTCCAACTATCACGTTATTTGATAACCTCAAATATGAACATCATGGAGCCATTAAATCACTTGTCCTTTTATCCCATTGAACAAGGAAACTCCCTCGTCCATTTATGGAAAATCCATTCAATGACCAATTAATGCCAAACTACCTTCATTTCTTATCAATTGAGCATTGTTCATAGTGCAAAAGGGGAGAAAGAGTTTGAATTTGTAGAGTTATGCTAGTGAGATTATAGCTCTATGAGGTATTGTTTGCAAGTAATGTTATGCTACTGGAGTGATGTTGCTGATGTGATTAGGATAATACTGAAGCTGGAGTGAGTTGACATTGAATCGATCCAACTGGTTGTAACTTCTCCTTCTACCTTATAATGAAGGGATTTGTTCCTTTCCTAATACATGTGTTCATGCTTTTATATATGTATTTTCAAATGAAATCCATTCAGTTTGATTAAGATGAATAGATCATATGCCTTTATGTCGTTTTTTGTCTTATGTTAGTAATTGCAGGTACAAATCAAGCGAGTTCAGTTTGATTGAGAGTGACAGAAGTGACAAAAGGGAGACGAAGAATAGCGAAGGATCACAAGTAGGTGTTCTTCTCTTATCTGTTTATCTTAAGGAAAAGGTCAGGTGTCTTTCATCTATTATTCTAAGTGCGTCCACCACACTTATGGAAACTTATATATTCGTAGGTTTGATTTTTGTAAAACAATGTCTAATGGCAAGTTCTATCAAATCTAATTATACCCTATGTTAGCTAGCAATACTAATTTTAACTTTGATTGATGTTCTAAACTAATTGAATAGTTTCCTTCATATCAAAGGTGGTTAAGCATTGAAAAAAATAACATATCTAGGATAGGAGATTTTTTTGAGTGATGGCGTTAGTATTGTTGTGCAGACAACCTTGCAGTAGAAAATCCACAGCTGTCGAATGCTTGAGGCAAGCTCTTCAATCCCAATGCTACTCTCGTTGCAATGTTCACATTATTGACGAGCCCTCTCTCCATCTCGATCATAATCAAAACTATTCCGATTTTTCTAGGGCTTCCCTGCTCGATCGCCACGGCCAGGAGGATGCCGTTGGTGCTTTTCAATCCCCTGCAGCTCAAGATCTATCTTACATGGGTGAGGCTTGGCTCCTATTACTCCATGAACACACAAGACTGGTGATTAACTGCAGGTCTGAGGCAGGAGAACTCTCTAGTCATCGAGGCGTGCGTGACAGGAACAGACTCGGCTCTCTCCGAACGAGCCTTGTTGCACGATGGAAGCTGACGGCTCAGATCTGCATCTGCCCACACCTCCCTGCCATCATCTCACCTCAGATCTTCCTTGTTGCGGCTAGCGACCAGAGCCCAGGCGCCCCCTTATCCATGTATGAGTCCTCCTCTACTAGCAGTGGTGAGGGATTTATGGTGGTATGTCTCCACCCACCTCTTCATGACTCAACCATACCCAAATATTGCAAAGCAGTTTTAGCTGTAGTTTGGGCAAAGGCGCGTGATTGCTCACAGATCCGTGGGAAGTCTGCTAGAAGGATTGGGTAGGAGCACTGCCCCAAGGTGAGGCTGAAAACTGATGCATCCCTCGGTTTATTGTGCTCCAGAGTGATAGAATCCAACACTAGCAACGTGACTCAGAACAATTCTCCTTTGAAGGCTAACATCAAGGAAAATACTGTCATCTACAGCCTACCCCTTCTCCACATCAGACCCTCGCTCCATCACGCATCTCTTGAAAAGGTAGACTTGGCCCCCTCCTTCCAAATCTAAATCTCACTTATCAATGGAAAAACCCTGCTTTGCTGGGTTCGATCTGCGGATCTGGTGCAGACTCTGGCAAATGCCCTCGAACTCAAGCTAAGGATCCCTTCTACCCTGCAGCGATTCCTCTATGGAGGTAAACAACTCGAGAACACTCTTTCGCTCTCTTTTTATAATATTGAGAAAAATGCTACTCTGGTTTTATCCCTACGTCTGCGAGGAGGGGCTTATGGGCAGCCATCCTCTGCTCAAGCTTTCTCTTACAATGATTTTGTCCATGCACAACATCCCAAGAAAATTTCCCAACCCCCTAAGGCTCCCAAGCCATTTTTAGTGGATAAAACGGAGGACATACCAACGGTTGAAATCTCCCATCCAGCACTGGATAACCAGTTTCAATTATATGCAGAAAAGGCCATTATTTTCTGATTCAATAGACTATGGCCACGCTCAGAAGATCTCTATCAATGGGTTCACTCCACTTGGACCAAAAATAGCAGGATTTTCTTCTGCTCAAAGGGTTTCTTCATAGTTTTGTTTGCTTTTGATGAGGACTATCAAAAATCCTTAACAGGAGGACATTGGTTATGGGGAAAAGCTAGGTTATTCATCACACCATGGTTCCAAGACTTTGACCCCTCCATGACCGTCATTACCAAGCTTCCTATTTGTGTTAGGCTTCCAAATTTACCAGCCCCTCTATGGAACTTTGTTGTCTTTCAAGGAATCGAAAACACCCTGGGACGCTTTCTGGCAATGGATCCCTCTAGGGGGGGATCAGGCATATACGCCTTTGGTAGAATATGTGTTGAAATAGAAATCATCAAAGGCTTGTTGGATCAACATCGCCTTCTGATGTCGTCACTGCCATCAAACAAGACACCTTAAAAACTCCTTCTCCTCGTTCCTTGCGCAAAAGAAGAGGAGCAACTACAAATCAAACTCCAAAAGCTGGAAACCATGTATACTGCCTCCCATGAACAATATCAACTCCTTCATATCTGATGAGGAAGAGATCGAAGCAGATGAGGAGGTTGCAAAGCAAGAGAAGGACATGAGCTTGGCAGACCCTGGAGAGCCCATCGGTCCTTCGAGTGCTCAAAAACGGTCTCATGAAACCTCCTCCTCATATTCAAATAAGGAGCCCACTCCTTCAGTCAACAACAAGATCCAAGTGGTACTAGCCCAACAAACCCAGGATGGTTGGGTTAGAGTTTCAAAAAAGAAAGAAAATAAATGTCGTACTAAAGATTCAACCTACTCTGGGTAGATTCCTGTGTTTGTCTTTTTGGCTCCCTTGCTTATCTCCTTGACTCTCTTGCTTCTCTCTTGGCTACTTAACGGGACCGAGGTTGACTGTTCTTCATTTCCGGTTTCCCTGCTATCTAGCCTCTCTTGTTTGTAATCCATCTTGTACCATATGCTTTTCTAATAGAATTAGTCTAATTTACCAAAAAAAAATACTAATTCTAACTTCACTGAAATAATAATAATAATAATAACAAGAATAAGAATAAGAATAAGAGTAAGAAAATTCCACCTTATATGTTGGCTCAAAATAATATATTACAAAACTAAAAATAAGTAAAAATAATAATGTTTATGAGTATTGTTGGTTAGGAGAATCGATTTGGTACTTTTATTTTTTACTAATCCCTACCAAAGCCGTACTATAACAATTAATTTATTTGTTGACCATTATTTGGTTACAATTGACCAATGCAAGTTATAATGTTTAATTTCGAAAAAAAAAGAGTATATTTTGTCACTATTATTATAAAAAATCAAACATTTATTGGACCATAATTTGAAGGTCTTGTTGCAACATTTGCATGATGCAATACCATGTGGATAATTGCCTCGTAGATTTTCTACCAAAATTTTTGGATACATTTTCAATATTCATACCATGGTTTTTAGATATTGATGCAATTAATTTTTATTGAAATATTCGTACCATGACTCTCTCTCTCTCTCTCTCTCTCTCAAGGGCTCTCTCTAGCTTGAACTAAAAAAATTATAAATATTCACATTATCGAGGATTCCAAAAATATAATAGGTCATCTTCGAAGAGGAACTAGCCAAAAGGATCTTCTCCTTAAATCCATTTTCCTCCATATCAAACTTCTTCTTAATCAATTTTCAAATTATCAATGTGTTATCATATCCTAAAGCACAATAACACCATGGGAGATGAAATTATTAATAAGGTAATTATTCTGGTGGTGGAATCGTTTCTTATCAATGAATGACTATCCCACTCCCCTATCCCATGGATAAACCCTTGTCAAGAAAAGAAACTTTTGGTGGTTGATTACCAAGCCATGGTGCATCAAGCATCGTCAATGTATGTTTTAGGGGAGTGGATATCCCCTCCATCCACGTGCCACCTTGTAAGATGGTATGGACTTTTCCCTCCTTCTGGTCTCAGTGATGAGCTTATGGGAAAGCATTGTATTTCAGGGAAGGTATTTTGATGAACTTTAAAGTAATAATGAATGGGTGTGGGTGGAATGGCATAATTCCTATGTGTGAGATGACTCCAATGAGTTTGAATATCCTTTGGCCCAAGCTGAGTGACCTTATGATGAGAGAATTTCAGAACCACGGACCTAAAGTTACGTATTTCTGTCTTGATCAATTGTTGGAATGGGAACATTGAGGAATTCAAAAGCACACAAGACAACTGAGCTATTAGTGCCCCTTGTGGGATTTATTAGGTCAAATTACCATTTGTCATCCCTTATTTGTTATTATTTAGGTAACTAAATATTTTAGTATGGTTATGAGCGGTATCTCATCTTATTTAAAGCATCTTCTCCTTAGTAATCAGTGGGAATTCAATATGATACAATTGTAGGAAATTACAGGGTAAGTTCCTTTGATCAAAAACCAAAGGTCACCACTCACAAACAGATCACAAATCAGTACACTAGTATTATCACGTGGTTAAAACCCTCGATGAGGGAAACAGTCCACGGCCTGAGCCAATGTGGCCACTTCAGGAAATTTATTAATATAAAAGAAAGATTACATATGTTTCTCTCATAAACGATTACCAGACAAATGACCCTCCATGCTCTTTAAATAGAGATCATGGACCAATCGGGTGCTAAGCCATAGATAAAGTGTCATTAATACCGAGGAGAGAGTGAACCGTCGAATCACTACAAATCGTGACCGTCGAATTATAAGTTACAAATGTACATAATAAATAAACACACTTTACCTAACTCTACACTAGACTAAGTTATTTGTAACTATTTCCTATGTGTCAGAATATCCTAACATCCCCCCTTAAGAACAACTTGGGATAGGATTGAAGGATTTACAAAGGTGACACAATAGGAGAAGGAAGGAGGCATTAGAGCCTATCCCCCCTTAATGATAACTTTCCTGAACTCCAAGCATGTATCGAAGTTTGGTAAACTTCGCTTCTATGAGAGCCTTTGTAAAGATATCGGCTACTTGATCATTGGTTGGACAGTACTGCACTTCAAGAACACGGTCATGAATGAGCTTTCTGATGAAGTGTATGTGGAGCTCAATGTGTTTCATACGCTGATGTTGAACTGGATCTTTACATAGCTGAATGGCACTCTGATTATCACACCAAAGTGTAGTTGGATGCTGTTGATGAAGACCAAATTCAGACATGATCTGACGAAGCCACATGGCTTCCTTGCTAGCTTTAACTGCGATACTCTGCTTCTGCTGAAGAAAGAGAGATGGCACTTTGTTTCTCACAATACCATGTAATAGGTCATGAACCAAGAGTGAATACATATCTTGCAGTAGACTTTCGATCATCAGGGTCACCAACCCAATCAGAATCAGTGAAACCAATCAACAATGGAGATGCTCCTGCACTGTAATGAATCCTGAACTGAACTATACCTCGAATTTATTGAAGTATTCTTTTAGCTACTTTCTAGTGACTTTCATGAGGTTGGTGCATAAACCGAGGGACAAGACCAATGGCAAAGGAAAGTTCAGGATGGGTATGGGTTATATACAAAAGTTTACCAACAAGTTGACGGTATAAGGTAGCATCAACTTCAGGGGTAGTACAAGTGACTGAAATCTTGACTCCAGACTGAAAGGGAGAAGGGGTTGGCTTATAGTCTTCCATGTCAAAGTGGTGTAGAAGATCACAAGCATACTTGGACTGAGAGAGGGTAATACCTTCTTCAGATTGCAAGACTTGAAGACCAAGGAAATCATGCAAGTGTCCTAAGTCTGTCATTTCAAACTTCTTTTTGAGGCTAGACTTCACATGGTTTATATGGTTGGGATCACTACCAATAAGGATAAGATCATCAACATAAAGAACAAGGATGGTGAAGGACTTACCCACTTTCTTGGTGTAGACAGTGTTGTCAGAATGACACCTAGAAAAGCCATTATCTAAAAGAAATCTATCCATTTTGGTATAGCAAGCCCGAGGAGCTTGTTTGAGACTGTAGAGAGACTTCCTAAGGTGACAAACAAGGTTGGAGTCATTTTGGATAAATCCAGGGGGTTGTTCCATGTAGATTTCCTCATGCAAATCTCCATGTAAGAAGGTGAATTTAACATACATCTGATGGACTTCCCATTTAAAGGAGGCAGTAAGGGAAAGAACAAGGCAGATAGAATTCATTTTGGCAATAGGGGAGAAGGTTTCAGTATAGTCAATGCCTTCAACTTGTGAAAATCCTTTAGCGACAAGACGAGCTTTATGTCTGTCCACTTTTCCATCTGGTCCAAACTTGGTTTTGTAAACCCATCTACATCTGACAAGTTTTCTTCCTTGTGGAAGAGGAACAAGATCCCAAGTATCATTTCCCAATAAGGAACGATATTCTTCATTCATAGCTTTATCCCAATCTAGATGATCGGAGGCTTCTTCAAAGGTTTATGGATCAGGATTTTCTGGAACTTGAGCTAATAAGGAAGAGGCTCTTTCGAACTAAGAACATGTACGTCATCGATTGGCAGGGTCACCTGCAAGACAACCTGCTACATCCCAAGTAGAGCGAACCCATATTGGAAGCTATGGAGTAAAAGGAATAATTTCAAGAGGTGGAGGAGGATTTTCATCCTCACTGTCATCATTTGAACTAGAAGGAATGCTATTAAAAAAAGAAGAGAGAGAGAGAGGTGGCACATATGCCGAATTAGGCTCGCAGGCCAAAGGTGGCACACCAGCCGAACTAGGCTCACAGGCTGATATTTGTTCATCAAATTTTACATCTCTTCTAATGATTATATTTTTGGATTTTGGTTGAAGAAGTTTATATCCTTTGACATATTCAGAATATCCAACAAAAATTCATTTTTCACTCTTAGGTTCTAAGGCTTTATGTTTTGCATCTTGAATATGGGCCCAAGCATCACTTCCAAAACACGAAAGTGACTTACATCCAGTTTGATTGAGCTCCAAGGTTCTTCTGGAGTTATATTCTTTAAAACCTTAGTAGGAGTGCCATTTACAATGTAATTTGCACAGTTAATTGCTTCTGCCCAAAAATTGAGACTAAGTCCTTTAGATTGAAGCATATAATTAGCCATTTCTTTTAAGGTGCGATTATTCCTTTCAGCTACACCATTTTGTTGTGGAGTATATGGAACAGTATGTTGCATTTGAATGCCATGCTCAGTGCAGAAGTTGATAAATTTTTTGTTAACATATTCTCCTCCATTGTCTGATCTTAACTTGAGAATTTGATGTCCAGATTGTTTCTCAACAAAGGCCTTAAAGGCCAAGAACATGTTAAAAACTTTACTCTTGATTTTTAAGAAGTATACCCAAGTGCGTCTGGAAAAATCATCAATGAAAGTTAAGAAGTAGTTGCAACCATAGAAAGAGACAACAGGAAGTGGACCACATAAATCACTGTGCACAAGCTGCAAAGGGGCTGAAGCATGCCAAGAGGCACTTTTGTCAAAACTATCCTGATGATGTTTTCCGAGAACACATCCGGAGCAAACACCATCTCGGCAAGATACCATAGGAAGACTTGTCACCATATTTTCTTTACATAGAGTTTGAAGAGAGCGATAGTTTAAGTGACCAAATCGCTCATGCCAAAGTTTGCTCACTTCATCATTATGAGAAACAAAAATGGAGGGAAGACATGATGACTCAAAGTTGTCAAACTTATACAACCTTGTGGAATCATCAGCAACGCTAGTAGCTAAAATATGTCTAGGATCTTTGAGGTCCTTGATTACAACATCATGAGGTGAGAATTCTACTATTTTCCCTTCACCTAAATGAGTTATCTGATAAACAGAGAGAAGGTTGCATGACAAGGTAGGAACACATAGTACATCATTAAACTGGCCATTATCTAGATGAATGGATCCAGATCCTACAACACTAAGAGATCTATCATCACCAACATAAATATGTTTCGTGTTACAATCATTTAAATAAGAAAACATGGCTTTATTTTTGGCCATGTGGTAAGAAGCGCCAGAATCAATGAGCCACTCATGAGAATGAGAAGAAGAAGATACATTTAATGCATAACCAGATCTTGATGCTTGACAACGACAAGCAGAAAGTGTCATTCCTGAAGATGAAGGTGAAGAGTGCTCCAAATTGATGTTGTGCTTCTTCATTGCTGCTTCTAAGGCTTCCATCTTCTTAAAACATTTGGACTCTATATGGCCATCACGATTACAAAAGTTGCAATGTCTATCTGTATTCTTCCCTTTGTTTTTGTTTGCCTTATCATTTTAGTGAGTTGCTTTTTCAGTTTGCGGCTGAAATTGCTTAGGACCTTGTTTGGTTTCAGACCATACTTTTTAGGATACTGCTTCTTGGGATTCTTTTGATATGATTGTTGTTGGGTTACTAAAGCTTTCTTAGAAGCATTTCCAGAAGTGATAAGACCAAGGTGTAAGAATTTTTCTTGTTCTCTTATCAAAGAATCACAAAAGGCATCAAAAGAGGGGTTCTTGTAGGTGGTTCCTGAAGAAATGAATGCTTCTCTAATGGAATGGAAGGTGGAAACAAATACAGAGTATGTAGGGCCAAGCTTAGCAAGAATGCAATAGATGAGGCTACCGTCTTCCTTTTTGACGTTACAACCTTCTAAAAGAAGTCTAAGGGTCTTGAATTTGGACAAAAAATCTTCAATAGAGGAGAAATTATTGGGGTCCAAAGTAAGCAACTCATTTCAAGCTGGTGGGCCTTCATTTGATTTTGAATGCCAAAGACATTATTTAGCTTTTCCAGGGCTTCATGAGGGGTGTCAATGTCAAGGATATGAAATCGAAGATCTTGAGCAACGGAAGTTCCTATCAACTCTCATGCTTGATCTTGTTTATTTTCCCATTTAGCGACTTTATCATCATCAGAAGATTTAGTTTATTGTATTGTGGCTATTCTATAAAGCCCTTTACTTCTAAGTATATCTACCATGTGAGGTAGCCATTGGAAATAATTGGTGCTGTTAAGAATAATCGGGCATACACTTTCCATTTTTTTTTAAACTGAAGCGGAAAAAAGTTGAAACTAACTGCTCCAATGGAAATATCTCGAAAAATTAGGCTCATTGAAAAAAAGGCTCGAAAAACGGCTTTCGGATGAAGAATTTATGCCTTTTTGAAAAAATTGAATTGTAGATGCCGAATAGTTACGGGAACGGTTTGAAATTTGATGATGAAGTTCAACTTTAAAAAAAAAAATCCCACCCCTTTAACAAAAAACTTTTTACAAAACAAGCTTGGGAAAGAGACTTGAACCCAAGACACAAGACCTCTATTCTCATAAACTAACTTCTCACCAAGTGAGATAGTAAAAGGATTTTGTAAATGTTGAAAGGAGGAAGGGTTATGTATTTATTTATTTACTTTTATTTTTATTTTTTAATGATTGTGTAATTGTTTGAAAGGAGGAAGGTGTTTTTTTTTAGTCTTCGGTGTGCGTGCTTTTTCCTGCACAAAAAACCGAGCAAAAAAAAAAAAAAAAAAATACAAGCCTTACGACAGAACGTTAGATTTTCGGTTAGCCTTACCGGCAACTATCTATTTTTTCACGATTTCTGATTTCCCGAGATTGCACAAAGACGCGGGGAAAGAGCATACGTAGCAAAAAAAATCCCTTCTTCTTATTTTTGATTTTCCGAGATCGCACACAACGCAGAGAAAAGAGCATACACAGAGAAGGGTATAGAACCGAAAATTAAATAAAACCTAAAAACCGAAATAAATAGAGGGAACCGAAATAAGCATAACTATTAACAAATATAACTGCAAAACAGATACTTTATACCTCCATATCTAAACTGACATAACTTGCGCAACCGGAAACCTTTTCGCATGAAACGAAAGGCATTCCTCACTGTAACAGACGCTCCGGACACAACGGAGTAGTTCTCCAGTCCCAAAAATGTTCAGAAATAATAGATCTACAAAACGACAGTCGCATGCAGTCAAACCGGCTTCGGATTTGGATCAACAACGAATGCGGCCCTCAAAATAGCTCAGATACCATGTAGGAATTTACAGGGTAAGTTCCTTAGATCAAAAACCAAAGGTCACCGCTCACAAACAGATCACAAATCAATATACCAGTATTATCACGTGGTTAAAACCCTCGAAGAGGGAAACAATCCACGACCTAAGCCAACGCGGCCACTTCAGGAAATTTATTAATATAAAAGAAAGATTACATATGTTTCTCTTGTAAATGGTTACCAGACAAATGATCCTCCATGCTCTTTAAATAGAGATCATGGACCAATCGGGTGTTAAGCCACATATCAAGTGTCGTTAATACCGAGGAGAGAGTGAACCATCGGATCACTACAAATCGTGATCATCGGATTATAAGTTACAAATGTACATAATAAAGAAACACACTTTACCTAACTCTACACTAGACTAAGTTATTCTTAACTATTTCCTATGTGTCGGAATATCCTAACAACAATTGTCTACTTAGCTTGTTGAGTTATTGTTGGGTCATTTGTGCCCTTGTGCCTTCTCGTCTATTCATTTGTATTATCATCCTCCCAGAGTTAGTGTTCTCCCTGGTAATCAGTTGGAGCTCGTTGGGTTGAGGCTACCTGTCTGGCATGTTAGGTCATTGTTTAGTCATTTGTGCCCCTATTCCTTTTACTTTGCACACTTGAATTATTGTCCTCCTAGTGTTGGTGTTCTCTTAAGTAGTTGGGTTGATGTTTTGTCATTAGTGCCCATGTGCTTTCATTTTTTTTAATTTGAATTATTTTATTCGCAGTGCTAGTGTTTATTCTCCAAAAAGGATTGTCTTGGGTCCCAATCTGACTCCCTTTACTTTAAAGGGTTGCATTTGGGAAACTGGCTCTTTAATTGGCTTTATTAACCTCCTTCCTTTTGAATATATTTTACGTCCAAGTTGTGCTTCTTGTCTTTGATTAATTGTTGGGTCCTTATAATACTAGTGTATCCCCTTATTGTTATTGTTATGCCCATGCAGTCCTCGTATTGTTGTTCCAATCTGACTCCCCCTACTTTAAAGGCTTGCATTTGGGAAACTGGCTCTTTAATTGTCTTTATTAACCTCCTTCCTTTTGAATATATTTTGTGTCCAAGTTGTGCTTCTTGTCTTTGATTAATTGTTGGGTCCTTATAATACTAGTGTATCCCCTTATTGTTATTGTTAGTGTAGCCCCCTTATTGTTATTGTTATGCCCATGCAGTCCTCGTATTGTTATTATTGTGCCCCATAGAAGCCCACTATTGTTATTATTGTGCCCTCACATTATTATTGTTATGTCAGCTAGGATTATATTGTGACCTCTTGGACCCCTATGTATAGAAAGGAGGTTTTGTCATTTGAATCATCCAAGAATTGTTCATTTATGTAATGTAAAGGAGGTTCCCCCCTCGAAGAGGATATTTTCTAAGTCATTGATCTATTATTTATATTATTTTGTGAGATGGTTGCATAAAATTTGGTATTATTTTCTAATTAGTTGATCTATTATTTCTATTGTTTTGCGAGCTGGTTTCATAACATTTGGTATCAGATATTGGGATTCTAGGGTTTCGCTTCTTCAAACAAATCATCTTAGAATTTTCGCTATAAATTTTTTTCTATGAGGTTTCAGAAGCTTAAATTTGTACCACGTGGATTCGAAATCGTGGTGAACTTCGTGTAAAAATTTTAGATCTTGGTTCACTTTATTTTTGGAGATATAATCTAGGTAAGTTAGGGTTTTTGCAGGCTCCAAAATTCAATCTCAAACAAGTGACCTAGGAAAATCGTCATAACTTTCGTTTCAGACATCAGATTTGAATTATGTAAAAGGTAGCATAGATTACACAAACTTTAGTTTTTCGTATAGTAATTTCAGGGCCAAAGTTCAAAATAGTGATACGTGGCACTTTGTACAAGTTTTCTCTACTGGACTAGTCTATAATCAGGTCATTGTGGGAGATCGAGCATAAATTTACCTTAAAGAATCTAAATTAGGTTTGACCTGTGGCACTGGAAAGAAGACTCAAAAGTCTACTACAAGACCGAAGTTCGCATATTTGGGATCCAAAATCATAGAGATACATCAGGTTCAATATCGAGCTCCTCAAAATCAAGAAAAAGGTGTGTATTTGTTTCTTTTAATTACATAATTTTTGTTTGAAAAATCAGTTTGAAGTGATTCCATGGTCATATTGAAGCATAAATATGAGTATTGAGTTCTAAAATGCCTCCCAAAAATAATTCCACACCCATTAAGCCCTCAAAAATCTATAATATGAGACACGAAGAGGAATAATTGTAGCATGATATCTCAAAATTACAGGACCAAGTGCAACAAATTTCGCTCTCACATAGAACAACCAAAAATGAACTAAAAGGTGACATGGATGGTTTAAAAGCGGACATGGAAGATAAGATGGATGGTTTTAAGGATGACATGAATGAGTTGAAGAATGGAATGGAAGCTAAGATCAATGGTATAGAAGCAAAACTGAAATGCAACATGGAAGATTTGAAGAAAGACTTTGAAGGTTTGAAGGAAGCTTTGACAAAATTACAACAAGAAAAGCTTCCTAATGGAAAAAACATAGTAGATGAAACTCATGATGAGAACAAAATAAATTTTAATCATAATTTCATAGACTCTAACGTTGGATTGAAGACCCACCATATTCCAAAGATCGATATGGGAAGCTTTACGCCAAGGATCCTGTAACATGGATATTACAGATGGAGCAATATTTTGATCTCCATAATGTGCAAAACACACAAAAGGTACGCATTGCAACTTTATATTTAGATGCCAATAAATTTGTATGGTATCTATGGATTTTATCTCGTAAACAGATTGTCACTTGGTCAATTTTTATGGAGGAAATGATAGCACATTATGAAGATGTAAAGAGCAACACCTTCTTTAGCCAATTGATAAATCTCAAACAAAAGGGTTCAATGATGGAGCACATTGAGGACTTCCAAAAATTGAATATAAGGGTAAATGATATTCCAAAGGAGCACATGATTGATGTCTTCATAGGGACTTTAAAGGATAACATCCAACATGAGATTCACCTTTGGGAACCTGATTCACTGGAGAAGGCATTCAGGTTGGCAAGAAAAATTGAAAGCAAAATTATGGAACCAAGGAAGATACCACTGGCAACTATCAATATGGAACTGTTACTACTCCTAGACTTCCACAACCTACAAGGTTGACACCATAACAATTGGAGAAACATTAGCAAAAGGGATTTACTAAATTTGTGATAGCAAATGCACTAAAGGTCATAAGTGTGCCGAGAAGAAATTATTTTACATAGATTGTGAAGAGGAGGAAGAAAAGGAACAATAAACTTCAAAAGAAGAGGATATATAATAGGAACCAAACCTAGAGAAATAATAAATGAATCTGACCATATCTTGTAATGCATTGGCAAGAATGACCACTCCTCAAACTCTTAAGATAGAAGGACATATCAAGAAGAAAAATGTAATAGTGCTAATTGATTCGGGTAGTACCCATAATTTTATTCATTGTAAGGTAGCCAAGGAATTGAATTGCTTCCTATATCCACCACCAGAGTGTCAAGTGACGGTTGCAAATGGAGGAACTATTAATTTCTCTAGAAAGTGCCATAATATCAAGCCAACCATGGGGGAATATGTATTGAATAGTCCAATGCTCTCTATTCCAATGGGTGGTGTTCATGTTGCACTTTTTTTTCCCACGAAAAAGTCGTAATTTCCCATTATATAAAAGAAAAATTACATGTTACATTTTACATATAATAACCAACAATGTTCATGGTTCTAAATCATCTCCGAGGAGGTAAGTAGTAGTCAGATAATCTACAAGTATCAGTGCTAAAATCTCTAACCTAGTCACAATATGTACAGAAAATACATGGTAGCAGCCGATATAAAATAGAGCTGATAATAGTCAATCAGTATAATATAACAAAACTCCAAAAATAAAGATGTTCTCAAAATTGCAGTCAAGGAGTGACTACTCTCATATCCTGTATGTCGTCTATGAATGGTCTGTCATAGTATTGGAATACCTGTTCCCCATCATGCTCAATAATGAGCCACCTGACCCAATCTAACTCCGCTGCTTCTTTGGAAAGCTTGTCTGCCACTTGGTTCCTCTGCCTGTAAATGTGTGTGATAGAGATAGTATCAAATAATGATTCAGAAGATGCACCTCCCTCAATAATGATATAAGTGTGTGTGTATGGCACTGTGAATGAGAATTGAACCAATTTATGACAATTTGTGAGTCCCCAAAAATCTGCAATCTGTTGCATCCTTATTCACGGGCAAAAATAAGGAGAAGTCGTAGGCTAAGTAGTTCAGCAAAATTGTTAGTCCCCAGACCCAGCCCCATTTTGAGGTGGAAGAAATGAGTGGTTGTTATATATAAAACCGCACCACTTCCGCACCCATGGTTGTTAGATGCCCCGTCAAAGTATGCCCATGGGAGAGTATGATCTATGATTTCAGGCGTGATATCCTTTCTACAGCTGGGATTATCATCATCAGGAATGAGTCTGTAGGTGGAGACGATGGAAGAACAAATGTGGTCCCAGATCACATGCATTCCTTCAAATGTGAAACGGTTCCGGCAGGTCCAGATGCCCCACATGATCAATAGTGGAAGATTTCGAAGTTTGTTGCAGGTGGCAGCATGCCACCATGCAGACCAGGCCGCAAAATAGATGTTCCCTGCCAGCTGAGTGCACAGCCCAGTGCAAGAGTAACCAAGTGCCAGAAAACCCCGATAATAGGGCACTCAAGGAAAAGATGTTGTACATCTTCTTCATGAGAAAAATAGAAACAACATTTGGATGGGCCCTGGATAGCCCGTCTGCGTGATTGTCTATGGTAGGGATGCAGTTATGGAGAATGCACCATATGAGTAGTCAATTTTTATGAGGTGCCTATAGTTTCCATATCGTGTGTCACCACCAATTTTTATTAGGAGGTTCCCTTGGTGCACAAATTGTGATGTAACCAGCCTTCGGGGAGTATTTTCTACTGGGTGAGAGCCCACAAAAGGTCGTCCTCATGGTCCGAGAGTCAAATGTGAGATGCTTGAAGTGCCCTGATGTACCGGTCCTAATAGGGATGGCCATCATTGGGAATCTGAAGATCATGTGCCGAAATCCAGCCTTGGGCACGCCAATTAGTCCTTAAAAGATCATCCACTTGTGAAAGATAGTGATATTCGTCACGGGCAAGGTGTTGTATGATGTTTTGAGGCAATTTAAAGTTCTAACCATTTCCCGACCATGAGTCTACACCCAATCAGACCATTGATCCAGATTCGATGTGCCATGTCAAACCTTGCTGGATAAGGTGAGTAGACTTTGCAATGGCCTTTCATATGATCGAGGATCGAGGGCTGAGTTGAATGGTTCCTCTGATCCAATCCAAAGTATTCTGGGGTGAAATGTATTTGCAGACAGTAACCTCCTTTCATAATCTATGGCCGGAAACAAGGTGCCAACCTAGTTTTGCTGCCAGGTGGTGGAAAATAAAGAGAGATCCTTAATACCCCAACCCCCCTAGTCCTTTGGCCTGCTGATCTGGTCCCAAGCCACCCAAGAAAAATGTGCTCACGACCAAAATTCCTCCAGAGGAATTGTCAGCATATCTGCTGAATGCGGTTAGTGACACCTTTAGGGAGCCAAGCAAGGGACATCCAATAAACAGGTATGGCTTCCAGGACTGATTTGAGAAATACCAATCTGCTTGCCCACGAGAGCCACCTATGGTGCCAAATGTTGATCCTATGCTCCACTTTGGCGATCAACCAGTTCCAATCCTTGATCTGATAGTCATTTGGCTTAAGGTGGAATCCAATATATTTTAAACCTTCCCAATGTTACTGCGCTCAAAAGGGAAGTTCTGCATGGAAAGCCCCTTTTCATGTGCCAAACATCTAGTCAAAATTATGGTGGATTTTCTGTTATTGGGAGCCTTACCAGTAGCTCTACAGAAAATCTTTAATATGTTATCAAATTGTGTAATTTCTTGACAAGAGCCATCCAAAAATATAATAACATCATCCACAAAAAATAAATGAGTCAGCTGTAAGAATTCATTTATTCTAATACCATGGATGTCACCATCATCCTTTGCCCTGTTAATAAGAGATGAGAGGCCTTCCATAACAAGGATAAATAGAAGTGGTGAGAGAGGGAATCCTTTCCTGAGACCTCTACCAGCATGAAAGAAATCATTAGTTGCCCCATCGATGAGGATGTTGAACGTGGCATTCATAATACATCCCATAATCCAATTTGTGAAAGAATGGGAGAAGCCCGTTTGGATAAGAATGAGATGAATATAGTTACAATTTACATGATCAAAGGCTTTGGCAAGGTCAATTTTGAGGATGGTGCCCTTGAGATTCTTATTTTTAATGGAGTGCAGGACCTCTTGTGTAGTGACAATGGCTTCATGAATCTGTCGGCGGTGGAGAAATACAAATTGTTGCTTGGAAATATGAGAAGATAGAATGGGTTTTATATGGTTTGCAATGATTTTGGATATAATTTTGTAAATGCAGTTACAGAGGGAGATAGGTCTGTAGTCGTGGAAAGTAGCAGGGTGATCATTTTTTGGAATCAGAGCAATGAAAGTAGAGTTGAAACCATCATAAATGCGACTAGAAATTCTACATTCTTCTATGACCTTAAGGAGATCCCTGCCAATGAGTTCAAAAAAATGAAGATAAAATTCAATAGGCCATCCATCTAGTCCAGGGCTTTTGTCCTTCTTAAACCATTTCAATACACCTTCGATCTCACCCATGGATACCGATGCATTGAGATCCTCCACTTTCTCATCATCAACAAACCTATGAAATGTTCGAGCAATGTGCATAATATCCGGCAGATTGATGTTGTGCGGCGCTCTATATTGGTTTTTGAAGTGATGGATACCCAGGTCAGCAAGCTGAGGATGTGATTTGGCCACATAAATAGTATTATCTGATAGTTCCCAGATAGTATTGATGATCCTCCTACCTTTAGCACACTATTGAAAGAACTTTGTATTTTCATCACCGGCTTTCAACCACATAGCCCTACTTTTTAATAGCAATTCCTCCTCCATTTTATGGAGGAGGTTAGCCCTGGTGGTTTCCAGAGCAATCAACTGCTCTTTTAAGGATGTCAGACGGAAGCCCAAGTAGTCTGAATCAGTAAGCTGAGTAATTTTCAATTCAATCCTTTTGCGCTCCTCCTCTTCGAGGCTTCTTTTGAGTCGGGACCAATGGATAGTGTTTGCTTTGATGCAATTGAGATTATCATTAAATACCCATGCAGGTTCCCTATCAAGAAATTGATTGCAATGCTGCCACTCCTAAGTGATCGGCAATTGGAATTCTAGATCTTGTAGCCAACTAGCGTTAAATTTGAATAGACCATGTGGTTTTTGTTTACCCATTAGAAATTCCAAATAAATAGGAGAGTGGTCTAAGGCCCCGCCTGAACCCACCCACTGTCTGGATCTAACCATAAGGTTATGAAAAGGTTGCTTGATAAGGAATCTATCAAGTCGTCGCTCTAGTGTTGCCTCCCCCGTGGTTCTATTCCGCCAAGTAGGTTGCTTCTTTTGCATATCAATATCAATAAATTCAGCCAATTCCAATTGAGAGGCTAAGAAATCAGATAGAGGATCCGAAACGGCATGAGGTCCCCATGATTCCAAGATCCCGGTAGAAAAATTTTAAATCCCCGCCAAGAATGATGTTATTGTGCTGAAGCAGAAAGCATCGGAGTAAGGAGTCCTAGAAAATCTCTTTGTTAATGCACGACCCATAGACATTAATCAGGGTGAAGGGTAATTCAAAATCATTAGTAGTAACTTCCATGCCGATGGCACCCACCTGACCCCAGCAATTCACAATCCGTGTGGTTTTGTTGTTTATGCCTAAAGCACAGCCCCCGGATCGACCACGACCATCAATTGTCGCAAATGTCCAATCTGGAAGGAGTGAGGATAAGATCTTGGAAATGGATGCACCTTGCCCCAAATTTTCTTGAAGGAAAAGAGCATCAATGCGAGTGGTGAGTAGAAGTCTCTTAAGTGCCAGTTTCTTGTTTGGGTTGGCAAGGCCCCTATAATTAAATGAGAGACAGATCATGATGGAACCACATCCTTGGGTTTTCTTGCTCTAAAAACCCTAAGTAAGGATGATTGCGTACCCACAGCCACCTCCATGTTGGCCCTGCAGATAGCCTTTGAAATCACAGAAGGTCTACCACGCGATTTAGTGGATGAGGGGTCCTGCACCGAGCCAATGCCAAGGTCTAAGAAGCTGGGCTGCTGAGCAGATGATCTCAGGTAGTAATGGTGTCCGGCAGATGAGGAGTCAGAAGCAGTTTGAGAGGATAAGCATGAGGTCACCACAGATGTGTGGGATGTGATAGGCAGGATAGTAGGGGGGGCCGATGCAACAGAGCAACTAATGGATTTCAGTGAACAAAAAGTGTGGTGAACAGTATTTGACGATGCAGGAGTTAAAAAATTACAAATAGAAGGAAAGGGCAAAGAAGTACCCGAAATGGAGGTTGGATCCTTTTGAGTAGAGTAGACATAATGGTGGTGTGTGCGAGCTTGATTAGTCGGCCAAGATGGCAAAAGCTCCTTCGACTGAGTATGGGCATCCATCGGGTTCACCTCTGGTGTCGAAACAATAATGATCAGGTCTGTTTGAGTAGCCATTTGTGCGATCATCTTGTAGAGGGGAGCCGCACCGCCCATGAGTGGGCATTCTTTGTATAGATGCCCAACCGAATGACATCCCCGACATCTAAATCGAACCCCCTCATAATCCGTCATCTGCTGCCATACCATCCCTTCGAAAAACATGTTATAGTTATCATGAAGGCCATCCCTTGTATCCAAAAATACTAAACTGTGAGCCACTGAAATAATGCCTGTCTCCAAATAGGATCTGTCATGATCCAGATAATGGCTAAAATCCTCCCCAATGCTACGAAGAGAGGATTCATTCCAGAATTGAAGCGGAAAACCTGGCAGACGCATCCAAATCGGTCCAGCACACGAATTCTCCTTGTTGGGATCAAAAAGAGGGAACCATCTCTTCAACAGCACCGGGTGCATCTTGATATGCCAGTATTTGGATAATACCTAGTCTACCAATGCGGGTTGAGAAAATGTGAGGGAAAACCAGCCCCTATTCATAAGCATAACACCTAGAAGATGCTCCATGTGGCCACCCAAAATCTCCTCAGTCCAAAGCTTTAGCCACGCAGTGGTGTATTTTTGGCCCCGGACCTTGCCCACAATTACCGTAGTAGCCGTCAGCTCAATGTTTGCCATGCCTCTATCCCGACCAAAATTTGCGTTATGGCTGTTCTGGTTTTTGGTATTTCAAGTTTTTTTCTTTCCTCTGTGAATATGCAGGTCCCCAAAGGCAACGCCCAGTTCTCCAAGTCCGTCTAAATCGGATGAATGTTGCGCACCCACCATCTGTGCATCAAAGGGTATATCCACAAAGCACCCAGATGCTGCAATCGGCTCAGTCGCAACAAATGAAGGAATTGGTTGCTGCGAGGTCTCCGCCCCACCAATGAAGAGGTTTGCAAATGCAAGTGTATCGGCACAGATATTCTCTGATACCTCAGCAGTGCCCGAGCCCGTAACTGAGATTTTGTGCAAAGGAAAGTTAGGGGTGTCTTGTGCCTATAGCTCCCAGAGTCGTAGCACGGAAGGCGACGAGATTGTGAAAGACGGAGAGTCCAAATGACCAACAATAGGGTTGGTACAAATCGCAGGCATGACCTGCAGAGACTGTTCTGCCCGGTGCATAGCTGGTGCTGACTCCATATCTGCCATGGCAACCACATCATCATCAGTCCGGTTCCCCCAAATCTCAACACCCTCAAGAGGGTCAACAGTGTAGTCAAGTTCCTCCTCATATATGCTCATGACCAATGGATGGACAAGTAATACTAACCACCACAGTTCGAGAAGGAAGGCCAATAAACACAAAGCTTTAGCTTGAAGGTCCTCAGGTAGTGTCATCGGTGGTAGCCTCGATACCTATCCAATGCCCTAAACTTCGCGATGAAAAATAGACAGTAGTTGTGGAAACCTAATAGTTGTCACAAGAGGGTGAAAAAGGTCGCCAAAGTGCACCAAAATAGAGTAAGTGTGTAGCAGGTATGAGTGAAAACTGGGTCAGAAGCAGTGGGTCAAGGCCAGTAACTGCCATCAGTATGAAGCAGGGCCCAGATCACCACGTCTTATATGCTCTAAGTAGAGCAGAAACCCCACCAAGCAACCTGTGACCGCCAATGCAAGTCCTCCAAACAAAACTGGCGTCTAGAAAAGAGGTTGGTAGTGAAACAAACCTTAGTGGAATACTGAGGGCTGATTAGTGGCTGTCAATATTCATGAGGACCGTGGAGGTTAACAGTTTGTTGTAGATTGTTTACTGAAGACGAAGAAAAACCTGACAAATCACCAAGACATGTTAAAGGATAAACACGATACACCCTCCCCCATCGGGTAAACCAAGACTCGAGGGTCAATATGGAACCATGAGGTATTATCCATAAACCAAATGACCATCAGCACCATCTGCAAACGAGTAACCCATGGCCACCATGGCTAGGGTTTCGCACTAGCTCAACATATTTGAATTCAGATACCCCCATTAAACCGACAAGAGCCATTGAAATTTGAAATCATAAGTTGGATAATCGCATGTGCTAATGTTGTACTAGGAGTATAATGGTTACAATATTTGGGGACAATAGCTTTTAATTTTCAAGAACTTTTCTTGAATTTTTTTTGGGAAGGAAAGGAAGTTGAATTACAAGGTATCGCAGGGAAGTCGAGAAAGATAATCAACTCTAATGTCATGACAAATCTTCTGAAGAAACAACAATAAGGTGTAATTGCACAATTATGCTCACTAGAGGTTCAAACATCAAAATAATCTATTAATCCATATCTCTAAAAAGTCTTGGACAATCATTCCAAGGTGTTTGAGACTTCCAAAGGATTCCCAGCTATTTGTGATCATGATCATGCTATTCATTTGATTCCATCAAGTGTTCCTCCAAACATCAGGCCTTACAGATATCCTTATGCCCAAAAGAGTGACATTGAATGTAGTATGGTTTCAAAAATGCTAGAGACTGGTATAATTCAACCTAATCAAAGTTCTTTCTTTGCTCTAGTAGTATTGGTGCACAAGAAGGATGGATCATGGCGTATGTGTCCGAATTATAGGGAGCTCAAAAAGCTCACTATTAAAGATAAATTTCCCATCCCCATCATTGATGAATTATTGGATCAATTACATGGATCAATTTACTTCACCAAGTTGGATCTTCGTTATAGATATCATCGAATTAGAATGAAAACTGAAGACATTATGAAAAACAACATTCATAACTCATGAGGGCCATTATGAATTTTTGGTCATGCCTTTTGGCTTTACTAATGCACCTTCCACATTTCAAGGTTTGATGAATTCCGTTTTCAAGCCCTTCCTTAGAAAATTTGTGTTAGTATTTTTGATGATATACTAATCTACAACAAGTCTAGGAAGGATCATGTTCAACATGTTGACAGGGTGCTCAAACTATTGGAGGAGAAACAATTATATGCAAAAACCTCCAAATGTTTCTTTGGAGTACAGTAGGTGGAATATTTGTGATATGAATTAGATTATGTTAATGTTGTTATGCTAATTACTCATTCAGATTATAAATTCAATGTATTATGTGTGCTTAAGGGTTCAAGGTTTCTTGCAAATTATCAAGTCTCATGTGTGTTTTTCATGTCTATTTAGTTAGAAATTTAACATAAAAATAAGAGCTAAACAACAACAAATAAAGTACAAAATATCACCATACATAACATTAACACAGGTATTTCATGAAGGAGTTCACCTTTCCTAGACTACATCTCCTTGGTCCGGCTTCTATGGCTTGGGCCTCTAAATTATGCTCAAATTGTCAAATTGACCTGTTTACAATGCTCTTTTTCTCCTGCAACCTACTCCGATGAGTCCAAAATGGCTCAAAATGGTCAGCTAGCCTCTTTCTGAGCCTGAATTGGTCTAAAATTGCAAAATTTATGGCCTTTTCAATTTCTCCCACTATTTTAGGCCCTAAACTAGTTAATTGTAACTTGAACTGGTAGTTTCCGCCAAATCTAGAGGTCTGCGAATTAAATTGTAATTAGTGCTAAGTGGAGTTTAAGTGCTAGTTAAGCGTGGATAAGTGCTAACTACACTTTTAAACTAATCCACATTTTAAAACGTGATTATGCATTAATGAACAGGGTTTAAGGTTAATTAACCCGTGGCTTAAGGTTAAACCTCCACATTAAGGTCAGAGCTCTCGCCGATGGTCGTAGCATATGGTCTTATGGACTGGGGGTTGGCCCCCACCTTCCCTCGCCTTACAAATCGTTTGAACTTAAATATAAGTAGGAACATATGTATTGTATGGACTAATGTGTAGCAAAGGCGATAGGTCGTGGCTTTGTGTGGCGGGAGGTTGGGGTTGAATCTCGGCACCTCCGCCTAGAATTAGACCAAAAATTTTGCACCGTAATACAAATTTTGGGGGGGCATGTGGCAGCCCCAGGCTGCACCACGTGTCCTCACCCGATTGGCTAGAAAAACAAACCAATAACACTTAGACACATCACCAAGAATACAGACCAATGTCGTGCTGCCACTTGGCAGCTTACCATTCACCAGAGAACATTGACCAACTTTGACCTTGCACAGTCATCATGCCATGTCAGCAGTACAGGCTGTTGACTGGACATTTGACTGTCATTTTTTTTTAAATTTACCTGTTTAGCAAAGTGGACAGAAGTCGTTTCCGAGAGTATACGATGACCATTTTTCGTGAAACGAAGTGCGCCAGATTCAGAACGGCGAGCACTACGCGGTATTTTGGGTTTCGAGTCAATCTGAGAACTTTTAATTTTTTAGCATAAAACTGAGCCCTGATCATTCCTCCCCACTGGAAGATTTCGGACCCCAAAAGATTATGTTCAGTTGCTGAACTGGTGAGGGTACAGTTCCCTCACCTTCCCAATTTCAATACATTTGGCCTTTGAAGGATTTATTCCTTTAAGGCACACTCAAAGATAGTCGACACTTCCTCTTGTCGATGTCCTTGTCCTCCTACTAAGTATGGTGTCTTGCTGTAGCTCAACAAAGAAATATGGAGAAAAATCTTCAATAGATGGCAGCTAAACATTATATCCTTGATATTCAATCAAAGGAGGCTCATACAATCTCAAAATTTCAACATTAACAACTGAATAAATTTGCATGTATGAAGGCAAATCAAGCTTGAAGGCAGTGTTACCAATCTTTTCCAGAATTTTGAAAGGACCATAACGGATTGGTTTTAGCATTTTACCTTCTCCTTGAAGCCTTTCCTTGCTAATGTGAAGCCAAAATTCATCTCCAACTTGAAACTTATGATCAACCCGATGTTTGTCATGCCTTGCCTTGTACTTGCCTTCACTTTTCTCTAGTTTCTCTTGCATTGTTTGATGAATCAACTAAATTTTCTCAATGAATTTCTTTGCTTTATCTATGTCCCTATGTCCATTGATAGCTACATCTTTCCCAAAGACGAAATCCAATGGCGACTTTGGCAAATAACCAAGACATGCCTCAAATGGAAATGTTTGAGTAGAAGAATGTTTTGCACGGTTGTAAGCATGTTGAATGTAATGCAACTGTTCATCCCACAACTTAGGATGTTTGCTGCAATATCCTCTAAGAAGATGAATGATTATTCTATTAACCACCTCGGTTTGACCATATGTTTGTGGATGAAAGGTTGTACTCTTCTTCAACTTAGTGTCCATCAAGTCCCACAAACTTGACCAAAAATTCCCAACAAATCGAGAATATCGATCACTTAAAATAGATTTAGGCAACCCAAAATGAACCCATACATTTTGAAAAAAAAGATGAGTTGTTTGTTCAGTTGTAACTTTCTTTTTACATGGCATAAAAATGTAGAAATTTATTAATACAAATGTATTACCAGATTCCCCTGATCTAACAATATTTATCTTCTTGCTAAAGACAAAATCCTTCCACTGTTAAACTTGCGGAAATTTTAAAACTCAATTGCAAACACATGTGAATAAATTCAATCGCACATAATACAGTTGTTTAACGGGAAAGCTTAAAGCTAAAAACCCCAACTATCATATATTATGTATATCAATGGAATCATGTAATAATCTCATACAAAGCTTAGTACATCAAGCTCTCAGTACAATCAACAATCATTACACACTGTCATGCAGAAATTTGCATCTCCATGCACCAATTTCTTGCCTCCTGACAGCCTGCCTCCACTGCACAATCCCTGCTGAAGAAGACCCTTGAAGGAATTCAAATTGGCCTTTCCTTGACTGTGAAATACTCATTTTCAACTCCAATGTGTGTCAGATGCATTGAATGCATCACTATAGTCACAACGAATAGTCCATCTCACCCTTTCACCTATCTCTCCATTGGGTCTCCACTGGAACTGACATGCACTGTAGTTAACTGTTGTATTTGTTCAGTTGTTAGTGAGTTATTAGTTGTGAATTAATTAACTAATTAATTCACTTAACTCTCACTAGTGTATCTTTCAGTTAGACTAGATGCAACTAGCTCAACTGAGTTTAACTCACTTAACTGAGTTAAACTAAATAACAATTCCTGTAACTACTCTTCCAACTCTGTCATAACTTTGCCACTTCAGTTCTAACTGAGTCCTCCATGCATGAGCCACCAATAACCCTAGGAATTGCATAATTCCTTCAGCCCACTGATTTTCCAAATATGTTCACTGAAATAAAGTGCTCCAAGAGAATAAGTTGATGTTTATTGTCGGATTATTATTAAGAGCTAATAAGAATCGACATGCACCTATTTTTAGATCGACGATCTATAAATAGACTTCGCCCAATATTCTAAAAATAAAATTTCATCTTTTTTCCACATTTGACAAACCATCTACAAATAGCATCCTGCAACTTATAGAATATGCTCACCATGTCTAAAAATAGACATACACCTAAAAATAGCCTGCGGGCCCCACTTAGTGAAGGTGCTTACTTTTCACTAAGCTCATCATCTTGTTGAATCTCAACACTCCCTCTCAACAAGATAGGGATTATCCTTCACCCCGATCCTACCTCTATGGTATTCGAATTTGATCCTGCCGAGCGCTTTCGTCAAAATATCTGCATCCCGATCTTCCGTAGGAATGTACTGAAGCAACATGATATTCTGCTGCACACAATCTCTGATATGATGATACCGGATATCAATATGTTTAGATCTATCATGAAACACATGATTAATCGAGAGTTTAATGCAACTCTAATTATCACAATGTATCACTGTAGGATCTAAATGTGAATCGAACAACCTGACTAGGATCTTCCTCATCCAGATAACCTCACATGCAGCTTGACTTGCTGCCATGTATTCTGCTTCCGCTGAACTGAGTGCCACGGATCTTTGTTTCCTGTTGTACCAAGAAACTGTTGTAGATTCGATACTGAAAACCCCTCCTGATGTGCTCTTTCTGTCTGTTGGGCTGCCTGACCAATGTGCATTCGTGAAACCATGCAACTTCACTTCATCCGTCTGTCTGTACCATAAGCCATACTCAGATGTGCCCCTGAGATACCTCAGGACATGCTTGCCTGCCTTCCAAAATAGCTTGGTAGGCTTGACCATCGCTTTTGAAAGCTAGTTCACTGCATAGCATATGTCTGGTCTTATATTAACTAAATACATGAGCGAACCCAACAATTATCAATAAACCGTGGCATCCACTACCTCTGCCGATGTAGCATCCTCTTTCCTCCAAATTCCTGGAAGAGGAGTATCCATGGGCTTGCAGTCCTCCATATGAAACTTACTAAGTATCTCCATAGCATACTTGCCTTGAGACAAAAACAGTTCACCTTCTCGCTGCCATATTTCCAATCCAAGAAAATAGTGAAGGAGGCCCAAATCCTTCATCTCGAACTCCTTTGCAAGATTTTCCTTGCATGAGTGTATCAACTACTCATCACTCGTTAGTATTAAATCATCAACATAAAGAACAATGATTAAAATCTTACCCTCCACCACAATTTGGTACAGGTTTGCATCCGCCTCACTCTTGGTGAAGCCAAGTCCAGTGAAATAGTTGTCGATCCATGTGTACCAAACACGTGGTGCTTGCTTTAGCCCATACAACGCTCTATTGAGTCTGAACACATGCGACTCACTGCTGAAGATCTCAAATCCTTCAGGCTACTTAATGTACACCTCTTCCTCAATGATCCCATTAAGGAACACAGTCTTCACATTCATTTGATGAATGTGCCAACCCATTTGCACTGAGAGAGAAAGGATGGTCCTTATGGAAGAATACAGTGCGACAAGTGCAAAGGTTTCTTCATAATCAATCCCCTCGATCTGTGAGAAGCCTCGGGCAAAAAATCTTGCCTTATACTTCTCGATGCTCCCATCAGCAGCTCGCTTTACCTTGTAGATCCATTTTGATTCTACCACTGATTTACCCATCGGCCTTGGAACAATCTCCCAAGCACTGTTTCTAACAATGGAGTCATACTCCTCCACCATGGAATCTACCCATGTGGGCTCATGCACTGCTTATTCAAAAGAAGATGGCTCTGTCACGACACACTTGCTCATAAGAGCCATGCATCCAGTAAATCGGTTAGGTGATTGTCTCTGTCTGTGTTGTGATGTAGGGACTCCTACATTCTCTACCTCATCAAGCTTCAGTCTCTCAGCTTATGTGGTACGCTTTCTGCCAGTTCTGATGTTTGGTGTTGCATGAGTGGACTCCTCCACTCCATGAATCTCCTCCTGTGGCTGATCCACATCTAGAGGCTCATCTTTGGGAACAAGAAGTTCCTCCTCTGCATGCAAGTGTAGCTCCCTCTCAAGCGACAACTTCATGGCTTTCACCTCATTGAATTTTATATCCCATCGCACCACAGTCATTCGACTGTTTGGAAAATACACACGTTAATTATGGGGTGTTTCCTTGTACCCCACAAATATCCCAACTTCTGCAGTCAGCTCCAGCTTCTTCCTGGCGTCCTTTGTCACATGAATGTAAACAGATGAGCCAAAAATCTTCAAATGAGAAATATCAGGCTTCTTACCATTAAAAGCTTCTTCAGGTGTACTCATGCCAAGTACTCTATGAGGACAACGATTTTGCACATAAACCACAGTGTTGCATGCTTCCGCCCACAAGTGCACCTGCAGGGCCTCTGTCATAAACATAGTTTGTGTAGCACCCACAATCATTATGTTCTTCCCTCTTCGTGACCCTATCTCTCGTTGTGGGCTATGAGGCACTATGAGAGTTCTCTGAATTCCTTCCTTTGATACGTGGGGTCTTTGAATTGCCTGAGAGAGGAGTTCACCACCATTGTCTCCGCAGTAGCCTTCACTCTGCTTCCCGACTCCTTCTCCACCAATGCCTTGAACTCACAGAACTTTGAGAACGTTTCACTCTTCTTCTGCATGAAGAAGATCCAACATCTATGAGAATATTAATCAACAAATATAATATAATACCTGTGTTTTTTTGTTGAAGAAACCAAGAAAGGTCCCCACACATCTGTGTGAATTCTCTCCAGGAACACCGAAGCATGGTTCTCCTTCTCATGAAAGGTGGTCTTTAAAAACTTACCCATAGTACATCCCTTACACTGATTTGACTGTGCAAGAGTACCCTTTGGAAGTCCAGTAGAAATCAGAAATCTTCATGGTGCCATGGGTGAAGATGGCCCAATCTCTTATGCAATAATTCGCCCTTCATCTCGCTCACCACTTCTTCTGTTTTGCCCATCATTTCAGCACGCCATTGACCCACCATATGTGAGATTCTGTCGAACTCCTTGCAAGTGGTTTCACCCATTTTTTTTTATGTCGCAGAAAGCTTTTCCATTTTCCTCAATAAAACAACGTCGTAACCAATGTCTTCCTGTTCTCCAACATTGCGACCGAGACCAAGTTCTTCTTCAGACCTGGGACATGCATAACATCTTTCAACAGAAATGGTTTACCTGACTCCCTCTCAAATGTAATGGTTCAAATGCCGGTCGCACTATATCTACCATCGTCGCCCATCTCTATATTCATTTGGAGATCCTTCTCCTCCAAGTCACTAAACAACTCCTTGTCTCCCGTCATATGGAAAGACGCAACACTATCAAGATACCACACCGATCCCATTGAGCTTGA
Source organism: Pinus albicaulis (assembly GCA_034641835.2). Taxonomy (NCBI): domain Eukaryota; kingdom Viridiplantae; phylum Streptophyta; class Pinopsida; order Pinales; family Pinaceae; genus Pinus; species Pinus albicaulis. Next base: position 106,625 of record JAXQQM020070388.1, read on the forward strand.
AACCAAGAATGCGATCAAAGAGAAATCAAGTTCAAAATGCGAGGCTAAGGCCTCTCTAGCTGCAACTCTAGCAACCTTCTTGTTCTTCTTTGTCTATGGGTAGTTAGTGGCGAGATGCCCATGTTCGTGATAGTGAAAACACTTCAATTTGAACAAATCCAGCTTCTTGCCTTTAGCCTCAGATTTTGTATGGGATTTCTTCCCCTTTCCTTTCCTCATAGTAAAGAAAGAGAGTTCTCTAATCATTGATCTTCGATGAAGATCCATCCCCGGTACTTCGCCTTATCTCCTCTTGCACAAGATCTGACCAAAGTCGCTCCCATCCTGGCAATTTCTCCCGACCATTGACAGAGTCCTGATAGGAATGCCAACTCTTCGGAAGCCCAAGGAGAGCCAAGCTCACCAAGAAATCATCATCAACAGTCACCCCCACACTTCCCGCTTGTCCTCATAATGGACAAACTTTCAAGCATTTGATGTAACCAGCTCAACTGAGTTAAACTAAATAACAATTCCATTAACTACTCTTCCAACTCTGTCATAACTTTTCCACTTTAGTTGTAACTGAGTCCTCCATGCATGAGCCACCAATAAACCCTAGGAATTGCGTAATTCCCTAAGCCCACTAATTTGCCAAATCTGTTCACTGAAATAAAGTGCTCCAAGAGAATAAGTTGATGTTTATTGTCGGATTATTATTAAGAGCTAATAATAATCGACATGCACCTATTTTTAGATCGACGATCTATAAATAGACTTCGCCCAATATTCTAAAAATATAATTTCATCTATTTTCCACATTTGACCAACCATCTACAAATATCATCCTGCAACTTATAGAATATGCTCACCATGTCTAAAAATAGACATACACCTAAAAATAGCTTGCGGGCCCCACTTAGTGAAGGTGCTTACTTTTCACTAAGCTCATCATCTTGTTGAATCTTGACACAAAATACACACTTTGTTGAACCGATCCACAACTACATACAAATAATCATGAACTCTTTCTGACAAAGGAAGACCTCCTACAAAATCCATTAAGATACTCTCCCATGGATATGAAGGAACTGGAATTGGTGTGTACAATCCTAACTTCCTATTACTAGGCTTACTGACTGCACATAAAGAACAACCTTTAATAAAACGTGACACATTTTCAAGCATACGAGGCCAATAACAATACCTTTGAATATTTGCCACTATTTTGCTTACACCAAAATATCCTGCAATAAGAGAAGTGTGTGCTTCCCTTATGGCATTCACTCTCTCACCCTGTGGAATGCAAAGCTTGCCCAAATGATACAACAAGTTATTGTGAACATGATAATCTAACTCCTCAACTTGGCGACGTTGACTCAAATTTGCATAAACATCTTGAAATTCATTGTCAATTGCATACTCTTCAATGTAACTTTCATGTAAAACAGAAGTATTCTTGAGTAAAGTAGCTGCATTTATAATAGGCCTAGAAAGCAGATCAGCAACCTTGTTGTATATACCTTTCTTATACCTCATGAACAAGTGAAATTTCTGCAAGAATCCCATCCATCTAAAGTGCCTTGACTGTTGCAATTTGGTTTGTGATTGCAAGTATTGCAATGGTTGGTGATCACTGTGAATGATGGTTTCCTTTCACATCAAATAATGTTTCCATTTCTTCACACTTTGTACCAACACATATAGCTCCTTGCCATATGTAGGATAATTTATCACTGCACCATTAACATTTCTGAATAGAATGAAATAGGCTCAACATGTTGTAAGAGGACTGCGCCAATGGAATAGTCACTTGCATCTGTCTGAATCTCAAAGGGTTGTCTCAAGTCCGGTAATGCTAACATTGGGGCTGAACTAATCTTATTCTTTAAAGCATAAAATGATTTTTGTTGATTGCCTCCCCACTAGAAGACTCTCTTAACACTTATCAATGCATGTAATGGGGCTGCAATAGAGGAAAAATTAGCAATTAATTTCCTCCAATACTGTGATGCTGCTAGAAAAATTCTTACCTCTGTGACTGAATTGGGTGTAGGCCAATTCACAATGACCACAAATTTAGAAGGGTATATCTTCAACTTACCTCCTCCAACAATATTTCCCAAAAGCACTAAAGAAGTTTTGCCAAATTCACATTTTGATATTTTAAAAAACAATTGCTCTTTTCTCAAGACATCAAGCACCTTGTTCACATGCATGACATGTTCTTCTCATGATTTGCTGAATATCAAAATATCATCTAAGTAGACAATGACAAACTCATCTAGAAATGGTCTTAATACATCATTCATAACTCTCATGAAAGTAGTTGGAGAATTGCAAAGACCGAAAGGCATAACAAGCCACTCAAACAATCCTTGTTTAGTTTTAAATGTGGTCTTCCATATGTCCTCTTCAGTTATTCTAACTTGATGATAACCAATTCTTAAATCTAACTTAGTGAAATACTTTGCATACCTCAATTGATCAAGCAAATCATCAATCCTTGGGAGCGGATAACGATTCTTTATTGTGATTTTGTTGAGTGCATGGAAATCCACACACATGCCCCATGTACCATCCTTCTTGGGTACCAATACAATCGGTGAACCACATGGCGAGGTAGATGGATGAATGATTCCTTTTTTAACAATTCTTGGATTTGCTTCTTGATTTCTGTACTTTCCATTATCGACATGCGATATATGCTTATGTTAGGGAGTGGAACATCTTGCTGCAATTGTATCTCATGTTGGATTCCCCTCTTGGGAGGTAACCCTTTTGGCTCTTGAAACATCTCGCCATGCTCACTTACCATATCAAAAAAATCATATTTTAATCTATAATCACAACCTTCAAAAGATTCAAAATCACTATCATTCTTTTGTTTGATCATAGGAAGCACAAAGTTTTTGCTTGAGTTTACTAGTCTCTTCATTTGCCCAGCGTTAGCCAAAGAGAGGTTTAGCTTTTTGCGATGAGCTCTCACAATTTATTCAACCCCATCTTTGAACAAGTGGTACTTGTTCTCATGGCGATAAAAGACTACTTACTTGTCATAGAGATATGGGCTACCCAAAAAAATTCCAAATATGTCAAGCGGTACAACATCTAACTCAACTTCATCAATAAAATTTACGGTAATTGCAAATCGGAAAATGCATTTTCTTGTAACCTGTAATTTTGTATCTTTGGTTATCCAACCCAATGGGTATGGCTTATGATGAGGTAAGGTTTCAAGGTTCAACTTCTTGACTAAGTCTTCAAAGATTAAGTTCACTTTAGACCCACTATCAAATAATGTGTAAATTTTTGTATGTTTTGAGATCACTCTTACATGAAACAACTCTATTCTTTCTTCTTCATTTGGAGTGTTATTGTGACAATTTGAGGAACTAGTACTTGCTATGGCTTCTTTTCCCTTTGTGGCCATGGCTGCAATTTTAGTCTCATCTCTTGAATTAGATCCAAGATCCTGTTGTGTGGTAGCAGTTGTCTTTTGTTTCCCCTTATTGTTGAATTTCTTAGGCCTCAATTCTGGATGAAGTTTCCAACAGTTGGCTTCATCATGACCCTCTTTGGAACAATGAGTACATGTGGTTTTCTCCCCTTCTTTCTTAATGGATGCATTCTTCTTTTGCTTACCCTTGAAACTGTAGAAATTTGAATAACTGATATATTATTCACCGAGATTTTCCTGATCACACACTATTTTAGCTTCATGCATAATACAGAATCTCTTCTACCATTGATCATTAATTGCGGAAATAAAATCAATTGCATGCACACATTAAAACCACAAACAATCACACATATGAACACAGTATTTCATGGGAAAGCTTAAAGCTGAAAACCCCCAACTATCTGTATATTATATGTCATGGAGATCATGTAACAATCATAGTACAAAGCTCCTCACAAGCTCTCATGCACTCCCTCAATTGCTACACACTATCAAGCTAGATCTAGAAAAACACATGCTCCAATCTTTTTCCACTTGATAGCCAGCCTCTGTTGCATAATCAATGTTATGGGATGGCTTCATTAAATAGATAAACCACCTGGCTTGTACTGCACAATCCTCATGGACTTC